>CAWUFW010005919.1:1237500-1242486 GCA_963921515.1 Calotriton arnoldi | reverse complement strand
GAAAGAAGACAGGCAGGACTTCCAGGAGATCCTCCAGGAGGGGGTTTGGTGGCCAATCAGGTCATCAGTGCGGCAGCGGATGCCTCTGATCTCGCTGCCCATGGATATTCGCATGGGATCTGTGCCCGCCGCTCTTCCTGGCTGAGACTGATGGGTTTGAAGCCAGAGGCCCAACATCGAATCCTCAATCTCCCCTTCAATGGGACATCGCTCTTCGGCGCTCACGCTGACGACGAAATGTCTAGAATGAAGACCGAACTAGACACCGTGAAGGCGGTTGGCCTGGAAAAGAGGAAAGACCTCAGACGACGCTATCGTCCCTATGACCGACTACAATACCACCAGAGGGTTCAAACCCCTCAGTGGTCTTCCCAGCAACATCGGGGAAGATCCCATTCAAACCAGCATCGTCCTGGTAGAGGACGAGGAGGAATCTCCAGGCAGTCCACACCTGCTGCCCAGCAATAACAGAAGCAGTGGTTGCTTGCTTCCCTTAGCTCTGTTACCCACTCCGGTGGGGGGAAGTATCCCTTTTTATCTGGAAGAGTGGACCAAAATCACACTAAACAAGTGGGTGCTCAATATTGTGAGGAATGGGTACTCCATCAGGTTCAAGTCCCCTCCACCTTCTATTCCTCCTCGAAAAACTGTCATCCATCGCATAAATCTTCTGAGAGAAGAGGTTGCCGCTCTACTCCTAAAGGAGGCCATCAAGGAGGTCCCATGGCATCAACGTCGACAGGGAATCTATTCCCGATACTTCTTGGTCCCAAAGAAAGGTCCAAACAAGGAGTTCAGGCCTATACTAGATCTCAGGCTTCTCAACAAGTTCATTCTGAGAGAGAGGTTCAGAATGCTGGCGTTACATCAAATAATCCCGCACTTACATCAAGGGGATTGGCTGTGCTCTATAGATCTTCAAGATGCCTATTTCCATATCCCAATCTCTCGAAGGCATCAGAAGTTTCTAAGATTTCAGATTCAATCAGACCACTTCCAATTCATGGTCCTGCCTTTCGGGCTGAAGTCGGCCCCTCGCTCATTCTCGAAGTGCATGGCAGTGGTAGCTGCTTTCTTGAGGAGGAAACAGATCTTCGTCTACCCTTACCTAGACGATTGGCTTCTCAAAAGTGCATCACCAACTCTTCTGCAGAATCACCTCACATGCTGCATTCAGCTACTGCATCAGTTAGGCCTGCACGTCAATTTAAAAAAATTCATCCTCAATCCAACTCAGAGGATACATTACCTGGGCGCAACTCTGGATATAGTAAACGCAAGAGCATATCCTTCGGAGGAGAGACTATCATCCATTCTCCACAAGTGCCAGACCCTCCTGAAGATACCTCATCCCACGACCAGGCAGGTTTCATCTCTACTAGGTTCGATGGCCTCGTGCATTTTTCTAGTCCCAAACGCCAGACTTCACATGAGACCTCTGCAGCAGACTCTGGAGGATCAATGGTCTCAAATCTCCAATCGCTGGGAGGACACTGTAACCCTGCCCCTATCTGTCCGGCTCTCCATCAGATGGTGGATGCGACGGCCTCATCTTCTGATAGGAGTCCCCTTTCACGAGGAACTTCCCAAGCAGACTCTGGTGACGGACGCGTCCCTTCAGGGATGGGGTGCTCACATGGGGTCACTACAGATACAAGGAATGTGGTCAGAAAGAGAACAGCTATACCACATAAACATTCTGGAGCTCAGAGCTGTGCATCTGGCTCTCAAGGCGTTCTTTCCTTCCATCAAGTCGACTGCTTTGCTTGTTCAGACGGACAATACAACAACGATGTATTACCTGAACAAGCAAGGGGCACCAGGTCCAGACCCCTGTCTCTGGAAGCGCAAGCTATTTGGAAGTGGCTTCTAGCACGAGACATGAAGATCTCCGCAATTCACCTACCAGGCGTCCTCAAAGTCCAAGCGGATGGCCTAAGCAGGCATTTCGCAGAAGCGCACGACTGGGTGCTAAAACAAGAAGTTGCGCAAGACATTTTTCGCAGCTGGGGAACACCAGACAGATCTCTTCGCGGACGCAGAAAACGCAAAATGCCGCGTCTTCGCCTCCAGATACCCGCAACCAGGCTCCAAGGGGAATGCTCTTTTGATAGACTGGTCGGAGACATTACTCTACGCTTTTCCACCAGTCCCCTCATTCCCCTGGTGATCAGGAAACTGTACGAATCCAAGACAGAGATGATCCTGGTTGCGCCACAGTGGCATCGCCAATGGTGGTACCCGGACCTTCTTCATCTGTCCAAAGTACCACACAGGAGGTTACCATGTCATCCGGATCTGCTGACCAAGGCGGGCGGCAAGGTGTTCCATCCCAACCTGCCGTCCCTGAGGTTAGCAGTATGGCTCCTGAGTTCATCCAATATGGACATTTAGGTCTCTCTCAAGAGTGCATGCAGATCTTGAAGGAGGCACGGATACCTTCTACGAGAAAGTCTTACGCTTTTAAGTGGAAGCGTTTTTACATGTGGTGTACTGCCGAGGGTCATGACCCTATTCGAGGTCAGGAACAGGTACTGTTACCCTACTTACTGTATTTGGCCAAAGCAGGTTTGCAATATTCCTCCTTAAAGGTTCACCTGGCAGCGATTACAGCATATAGAAAGTCTCCCACTCAGGCTTCTTTCTTTCAGATGCCAGTTTTTAAGGACTTCCTGGAGGGTCTAAAAAAGGTTTACCCACCAGTTAGGTCTCCATCTCCTTCCTGGGTGCTTAATGTGGTCCTCTCTAAGTTAATGGGTCTCCCATTCGAACCTATCCACAAAGCCTCCCTGCAACATCTTTCATGGAAGACTGCATTTCTCGTGGCAATCACATCTGCTCGCAGGGTGAGCGAGATACAAGCCTTGTGCTCTTCAGAGCCTTATCTCGTTTTCCATGCGAACAGAGTGGTGTTTAGAACTCACCCGACGTTCCTTCCTAAGGTGGTCTCGGAGTTTCACTTCAACCAGTCAATCACTCTTCCTACTTTCTTTGCGAACCCTGTCACTCCTGCTGAGAGAGCTTTGCACTCTCTAGATCTGAAAAGAGTGTTAAAATTTTATCTAGATAAAACAAAGAGTGTACGAAAGGCGGACAGGCTTTTTGTTAATTATGGTCCATTGAACACTTGTTTTCCTGCCTCTAAAAGGTCCATTGCTAGATGGATAGTGTCATGTAGCATGTTATCCTATCAGCTGGCACACAAACAGCTCCCGGGCAAGCCGAGAGCTCATTCTACAAGGGGAAAAGCCGCTACGATAGCAATGCTTAGTAATGTACCTATTCAGGACATATGTAAAGCAGCCACATGGCGTTCGGTGCACACTTTCGCACGCCATTATTGCCTTGATTCTGACACTCAAGCAGATGCTCGGTTTGGACAATCATCCTTGAGAAACTTGTTTGGGTAATGTATGTTTTGTTAACAGGTTATGATCTGCTGGTATTCGTCCGCAGGGTATGGGGATGGGCTTGCTACTCTATTCAGTGCTTATGACTATTGATGAGTATCCCCTGGAAGAGAAGGATAAGTTACTTACCTGTAATCCTAGTTCTCTTCCAGGGGTATACTCATCAAAGTCATAAGCAACCCTCCCTCCTCCCCGGACGAATACCAGGCCTATAAATATGTATCTGTTACCCATGCTGTGTTTACACGGTTATACGCCGTCCAAAAGAACTGACCTAGCTGTCACCTGTGGGGCATGATGGGAGCCTGGAGGTTCCTGGAGGTCTTAAAGGCACGGCGCCAGTTTTTTCCAACTGTTTCTATATGCAGCCTCTCTAGGCTAATCTGCCTCTATGATCTTGCCTTTTTACCTTTGAAAATAAAGGCTATGATTTCAAAGCAATCTGAGAGCAGTTTTCTTCTCTATATCATGAAAATTTCATGGTGTATGTTTCTTTATTATTTCAAATGTAAACAAATTTGCAATGCAATTTTGGGCATATTTGAGCGTAGTAATATGTTTTTAGGCTGCATATGTATATATATATGCATATTACCTTTATATGAATGTGTGTATATATATATATATATATATATATATATATATATATATATATATATATATATATATATATATACATATAATTTGTTATTGCTCCGGGGTCCCCGTGCGTGGGCGGGACTATTCAGTGCTTGTGACTTTGATGAGTATACCCCTGGAAGAGAACTAGGATTACAGGTAAGTAACTTATCCTTCTGACCCCCTCCTTCGAAGTGGCACTGCTTCACGACACATTGGATATGAAAAGACTGAGTGGACTCTGCTCTGTCTGTGGCAGCAATATGTGTCTTGCAGCATTGGCACTAAACGCACCCCCAACGATCCTGGAGTGGTTGGAAGCCTTGAAATCAATGGCTTATTTGAACATGCAGTCTACAAACGAGGGATCAGTTGCAAGTGTATGACACTGTCTGGGGACCTAACTAGCGAGACGAAATAATATGCTCTCCGAATTTTAGCCAATGGGTGGCAAAACTCCTTTCACTTCCTCTTTTTCTACAAATAAGAATGGTCCTCATCTGACTAAAATATGCATGAGGACTCGACTCCTCCGAGAGAGGCATGGGGCATCCTCTCATATGCCCTTTTCTAAGACTCGACAAACTGGAGAGCTCCAGCTGGGAACTGTACCAGATATTCCTACATGTAATACCTTTTGCATCTCTTGCATTCCGATTATGGAGGCGGCTTGCGTTTCTTCATACTGAAATGTTGATTGCTATGTATAATGAAACAAAAAAGATTTAAAGCAGTATAATTGTTCGATTAAATTTGTCGAAGTACCCCTTGGCGTGAACAGTTGGTAAATATCATTATCTGCAATAACTTCACTTATTAGTCTTCTTACCTCCTTGGTTTTTTCAAATTATTACCTTTGAGACCGCATTAAAATGTTCAGAATCCTCAAGGCTTGCACTGCCCTGATGTGCCCTTTTAAAGTCTTCCTTTTGCTGTGTGCCACTGCGAGGTTCCCCTA
>CAWUFW010005916.1:1120000-1242937 GCA_963921515.1 Calotriton arnoldi | reverse complement strand
ATAAAACAGTTTTTAGAAAATAATAAATACACAAAAAAGTTTTATTTGTAAATACATAATTTCAAACTAAGGGGTCATTAGCATGACGGGCGGACTTTGTCCGCCCACCATACCCCGGGAAATGGGACCGCCCGCAATGCATGCGGTGGTCCCGCACATCCCATTAGGATGCGCCCGCCACACTGGCGGGCGCATCCCGCATTTCTAACATTGCGGCAGGCAGTGCTGAAAGCACCGCCCGCCGCAATGCCAGAAATGCAGGTTGTGCATTTGACAGTACAACGTGACAGGCACCGCGCGGTGCCTGCCACGTTGTACTGTCAAATGCAGGAGGTACCATAGGTATCCCCCATGTGCACCCCCACCCCCAGAATCCCTGGGGGGCCGCTATGGGCCCAATGTTGAGAACCGCATGGCTTTCCGTGGCGGCAACGCATGTCCCTGCATGTATTCTAATATGGATGGCGGTGTCTACCAGACACTGCCACCATATTAACAGCTTTTCCGCCCGGTCGACTAACCAGGGCCAGCCTACGCCTACCAAATTATGATGCCGGCGGAAGCCAGCCTTTTCCCTGCGTTGGAACCGCCATTGAAAGGCTGGCAGAGACAGGTTCCGGGGGCCCATTGCGGGCCCCCAATATGTTGGGGGGGGGATGAGTGCACTGGGGGGGTACCCATGGTACCCCCCTACATGTCCCTCTACCAGGTGGCAGCGACTGTGCAGTGCATGCCACACAGTGCAAGGAAATGCAGGACATGGTCCTTTTGACATCGCGACGGTGCTGCTGGCAGCAACAACCGCCGCAATGTTAATGGCCGTGAACGTAGCGCCGCGGTCTGATTTGGACTGCGGAAAATACTAATTGGACCGGCGGTTATGCCGTGGCCCTTGCGGGTGGTCTTTTCCCGCTACCATGCCGATCAGGGTGATTATCCGACCGCCATCCTAATGACCCCCATAGTGCTAAAATTGTATTTACAATTGACTTACATCTTTCTCAAATAAAGAAGTAATAATAACCAAAACCTAATAATTAATTATAATTCATTAATTTCCTTCACTGTCTATACACCAACAAAACATATGCTGCTCCATAATCTTACATCAGAAAAGACATCGAATTATAGAATCAACAATTAATTATTAGTTATATTTCTAAAATATTATATATTAATTGTTTGCAGATGAATTATATTTTATTTAATTACCACCATAAATGCTTATGAAAGGCATAACAAATAGGGTATTCTAAAGTAACAAAAATAAAAAAATTATTTTCAAAAATTAATAACATTTTAAAAACAATAATAAAGAGATCCAAATTAAACAAACATTTTATAACAAATAAAATAAGCTAACAGATTAAAAAAGAAAGAACCAATTTAAATAGAATATTCTTAACTTTGATATTTCTGTAAAATATAGTAATAAATTCAATAATACTAACAACTGTATTACTTACCTCAAAATCAATATTCTTGATTCGGATAATGTTGGACACCTTATATCTGTGTGAGAATATTGCATACACAATATTTATGCATGGCAGTATTTAATGTAAAAACTTTTTTCTGAAAAACAAGATCTACTGACTGCCTCGTTTGTACTGAAGCATACATCTGACAAAGTCCGTGTGTTGCTGTACCTTGACCTCTGTCTCCTGCAACACCACCAGGAGCCCTGGCTTATGACCACAACACAGTACAAGGCCCCTGAGGAGAAGCATCAGTTGTGCCACTAACTGAGATGCAATTTGGTATGAGAATGCTGTATCAGTTTCCTCTGAACAGGTACTCTGGACAGACAGAAAGTAATCCGTGAGAGGAAATTTGATGAGAAACTCAGCATCCTTCAAGCGCTGTTGGGTGAAGCAATGCAAGTGGTTAACGGGCATGATCATTTGCCTGACTACGGCACATAACACTTCACCAACACCCCCCACACATATATAACTTCTCCTCACCATGATCAATATAATCCCTTATTACAAGGAGAAATAAGAGAAAATTGTTTTTTTCTTAAAGCAAAGACATTTATAGAAAGGATTAAGGCTGGATGCTGATTTGATGCGCAGTTGTGTCAGGCACAGTCACATGCAATGATAACGACAATCAAATCCACATGTGATGTGCCACTCACTGGCCAGCATGAAATATTAAAGGATAATGGAAATTTTAACAAGGCACTTGCCTCCTTAAATATGCCGGAACATTCTTCCACAAAACAGGTGCTTCAAAAGATTGCACAGGTCATTTACAAGATGACAACTGTGAAGGCCCCGGAAGACAACAGTTTTCCAATTGAATTCTACAAAATAACTTAACATCATAATGTCTTTTTTAATTAAACTGATACTGTGTATATCCAGCATCACAGCTCCTCTCGTGTTATTCGGTAGGGGGCTTATTTCATTATTTTGATGACTGTCAAAATATTGATTTCAAAAATATAGATTGAAATAATATAGTTTAAAAAATATAGAATGCAAAAATATTAATTACCTATACTTTAACAGGTCAGTACCAAAAAATTGTGAATAAAATGAATCGAAGTTAAAAAGAGAGTTATACAAAATATATAGATATATATATAATAAAATATATATATATATATATATATATATATATATATATATATATATATATATATATTGTGTGTAAAATCAATTGTATATATTAAATTCTAAAATTACTTATTGCTTAAAAGTAAATGTAATATACATTTTAAGAAATATACCAAATAAACTTAATAAAAAAGTAATTCAAACATACATAATAAACAAATATATAGATATTTACTTTAAAAAAAATTTAATAGATTGGTTTGATACTTTTAAAATTATATAAAAATGTAAACACACACATATATATATGTATATATATGTGTATATATTTATATATAGCAATAAAATAAAATCGAAAAATGAAACATTTTATTAAAAATCAAAAAATTAAACTATTTAAAAATCTTTTAACTTAAATCTAATACTGCAGTCAGTGCAACAGTAGGGAAAATGTTGAATAGTGATGGAGTTAAAATTAGTATTCCCACTCCAGTGAGTGCAACAATAGTGAAAGTGTTCTATAGCCTAGGAATAAAAATAACTGTTCCCACTCCAGTAAGTGTAACAGTAGGGAAAGCGTTGGATAGCGTACAGGTAAAAAATAACTATTCACAATCCAATGAGTGCAAAATTTGGCAAAGTGATGGATATCGGAAGAGAACAAATTACTATTCCCACTACAGTTAGTGCAACAGTGGTGGAAGTGTTGGATAGTGGCGGGGTAAAATTTACAATTTAACACTAGAATGAGTGCAACAGAAGTGTAAATGTTGTATAGGCTACAGATAAAATGCACTATTCCCACTCCAATAATTGTAACAGTAGGGAAAGTGTTGTCTATAGGAGGGGTAAAAATTAATCTTCACACTCCAATGAGTGTAACAGTAGGGAAAGTGTTGTATAGCGGAGGGCTAAAAATTACTATTACAAATCCAATGAGTTAAACAGATGGGAAAGTGTTGGATAGTGGACAGGTAAAAATGAATATTCCCACTCAAATGAATGCAAAAGTTGTAAAAGTGTTGGTTAGCAGAGGAGCAAAAATTATTATTCCAACTCCAGTGAGTGCAACAGTAGGGAAAGTGTTTGATAGTAGTGTGGTAAAATTTACTATTCCAACTTCAATCAATTAATAGAATTAAGATTCCCACTACAGTCAGTACAAAAATAAAAATTAAAAAAATATTAACAACATGAAACTGATTTAAAACACAAAGTATATGAAAAAGAAATATGATACAAATTAAATTAAAAATATATTTAATATAACATATTGAACAAAAAATATCCTAATGATAAATGCATATGACCCATACCTTCAAAAATTATATTAAATATTATTTTTGTTAATTTTGATTTCAAATTTATTTTTAGAAAGAAATACATTAATTATTACGTACATTTACTTATTTTTATTTCCTACCCTATAACACCACGAAATTCAAAACCTACATCTAAATTAAAGAAAAGATGTACTTACCTATTGCCATAGGTAATTAACAATTAAAGAAATATTATGAATTAAAAAATTATTAAAAAATAATTAAAATTATAAAAATTCCAACACTTTATACACTTATAAACGTGAAAAATATGAGCTAAAATTAAAATGTTAAAAAAAACTTACACAATTAAAAAAATTCTAATTCATAAACTGAATAGTATTCAAATAGTGATTGTAAAGTAAGTAAAATTAATATAATTCAAAACCTTTACCCCTATAAAAGTAATATGCAAACAACAAAATTATAAACGATAACCCTAAATAAATATCAATTAATTAATTAATTAATAATAATAAACTAAATATTATTTTAAAATACTTACATTACTTACCACGCTTTAGCCCATATAAACCCCTCAACCAACGCCTAAAAAAAGTAACAGAATTTACAAATGTAATTTGGAAAAAATTAGTTAATATTAATTAGGAACTTATTATTAATGAATTAAAAATAAAGTGCTTCACACACTTTACTCCTAGAAACCACACAATCATGCATCTAAAAAATTTAGACAATTACAAAAACTACTTTGGAAATAATTAATAATAAAAAAACCAATTCATAATAATTTTTGTAATACTTCACACAATTAACACTATAAAATCTAAATTAAATAATTGATAAAAAAATAAAATATAATCATGCATTTTCAAAAATTAAATTAATTCCAAAACTACTCAACTATAAACCCACTACGCGCTACGGAAATAAAAAATGCAAAATTTAATTAAAAAACAATTGTAACTACTAAAAATGTAACACATATGTTAGAAAACATAAACAATTATTATAGAAATCGCCAAAAACACATACATTTTAAATATATACTAAAATACATAACACTAATTTTAAAAAGAAATTTTTAAAACAAGTACATTTTTGAAAATTAAAAAAAAAAAATCTATTATTTAAAATGATATTTCTTGTTTTATAAGCGATATTCTTAAACACAATATTCTTAACGTCATGATTTCTGAGTCATGATATTTAGAAATCAATATTTCGGTAGGGCGACATTTAAAAACACATATGTCTGTCTGAAAACCCCTTAATTTAACGAACCTGGCTGTGACCCACTTCAATTAGCAAAATACGAACCAATATCAATCATAAATGCAGATATAAAGATCATGGGGAAGGTTTTGCACAATAAACTGAAGGTCTATATTACATAATTATTTAACCACCAAAGGTAGGGTTAATACATAATCACACTTCAGCGAATCATGTTAGGACAAACTCCCATAGACAGTTGGAGACGCAGAACAATGAGGATGAGAAGGTGGTTGTCTCTCTTGAAAGCAAGAAGGGGTTCAAACGTATAAAGCGGACATACCTTTATGGATGATGGAGCTCATGGACCTAAGGGACGCGTACTTTGCATAAAGAATAGTGAATAAAAAGTGCTACTATGGCCTGAGTGACCTGTGGGTGCTTCTCATCCACCTTTTTTGCTCTCCTTTGGAGCACAAGGCAGGGGTGCCCACTATTTCCGCTGTTATTTTATTTTGTAATTTGCAACAAAAAAAAGGGTAAATACAACTGATAAAAAATTAAAGCTAAATATGTAATCATCCATAGCATCTAAAGATAAAAAAAACATTAAAAATAGATCAAAAGAAAGAAATGCTTCAGGAAAGCAAAAAATACAAAAAAATGTAAAATATTTATTATTTTATAAAAAAAAAATACACATTTAATAGAAAAAATGGTAACCACATCGTCCCTGGAACTGAAGATCAGGAAAAATTACACCAGTTAAAAATGAAATACCTCCTCCACATAAATATATTAATAACATTAGAGGACTTATTATGGTGTACGGCACCATAGCGGAAACATGACCGACCAACCTGCAAACGGCAGTCCCGACCAACTGATTACGATAAGACCACACATGCTGCGGTGCAGTCGCATTCTCAAATTCCACTATAGGAACATGTGCTACAGCCATAAACTGGCCGTAGCACAAGCTCACATAGGGAAATAGGAGGTGGAGTTCATCCATGCACCGTGTACCAGGGAATACAGGGTGCTTGCCACACGGTGCAGGGATCAACAAGTGGGCATCCTAGGTATCACATTAAACACCAACCGTAGGCCGCAGGGTGAAGTAGGTTTCAAACATACTTTCCATGTGTGAAAGCAGGATATTAAAAAACAGTACCAGAAACAGTGCATCGTAATCCATACGGCGTAAATCGCAATACATATAAATTACATGCCAGTTCAGATTGGCCAACAGGTTCCTGGAGCCCTGTCGGAAGCCAGCGTGAATAACCGGCCGGTTTCACTTCAGACCGGCAGTATTATCATCAGCCGGTCGTAAGTAAAAACGACGGTTTGAGTCAGAAAGCCTCAGACCTAATGTCGTAGACTTTCAAAGAAAGATCATAATGAAGGCCTATATATTAGACTTAAAACAAATAAAAGAACTCTACACATACTAATGTACACATAACTAAGGGTCTGATTATGAGGACGGGTGGACTTTGTCCGCCCGCCACTGTAGCGGTGATTGGTACCGCCCGCCAGACATGCAGCGGTCCCACCTCTGCCATCAGGATGCGCCCGCCAAACTGGCGGGCGCATCCTGGGACTTTAACATTGCAGGCAGTGCTGGGGGCTGCAGCGCCGTCCGCAATGTTAAAGGTGCTTGCACCGCATTTCCCTGCACCACGTGGCAGGCACCACAAAATGCCTAACAGTTGGTGCATGGAAATGCGGGCCCCCCCACAAGAGGGGCCCGCAACTAGCCCCCAAGCCCAATTCCCAACAGCCTTTCCATGGCGGCACCGCCGCCATGGAAAGGCCTCTTACAGGACACAAACTAATATGGCGGACGGTGCCTGCTAGGCACCGCCAACATATTAGTGGCCCTTTGCTGTCCACCAGGCAATAGGTGCGATTGCCACCATCGGAAAAGCGGAGGACGGACTTTGCATCCGCCACGATACCCTCCGCCATGCTAATATAGCGGTGGGTAAATCTGTATGTGATGGCTATCATAATGAGCACCTAATATACTACATATTGCTAAGCCTTAAAGGTTATCATGGTAGTAAACATATAACTGTACCTATGTATTACACAACATATCAAAATCATCAAAAAGACAATACAAACGATATACAAAACTTAACTACCTCCCCTCTAATATTAAAGTAACTGAAATTAAAAATGTAAAATAAACCTACCTTAACCGATAACCGTAGCTACCAAATGCAAGCTTCTCTCCCCAAAAGCGTCCAAACAGTAACAGGGCTAGATGAAAAAATGTACTTGGACACCAAATAAAAATTGAAAAAAATAATGTGTACCTTTGAAGTCAATATAACACAATATTATTCTAAAATATGTGTAAAAAATATATTCAATTCTAAAAAATGTTATAAAATAGTTTAACGAAATTATACAATGTATAGTAATTTTTATTATAATATACATACATTTTTAACTATGTATTCAAACTAGTTTGGTTAATTTGTTGCTGATTATTTGTAACAAAAGATATACACTGTTCAAAAATTAAAGAAAAAAAAAGAAAATATAAAAAGATAATGTATAAAAAAATATATATTGTATAAAACTGTATTTCAGGTTGAAGTTATAAATTAAATAATAATATTTTAAAATATAAGATTATTAAGGGGATGATTAAGATGCAGCTGTAAAAGTCTCCGACCCTTGATCAGAGCATTTACAGCTGCATCGTAATATGCCTGTAAGATTACTTTACGAGTGCCTCATTTTCATGATAGCAGTTGTAAAGGAATTCAAACGGTCATTCCGTCTGGCTTCGAGGCGGCAAAAAAAAGTTTGAGCCAAATATGTATTGGACACTCAACAAAGTGAGGTATCATTTTCTTCGGAAGACTGAGGAGGACAGTGTGTGGTAGGAAATTTAAGCCGGCATGGAGATACCAAACAAAATATGTGGAAAATGTGATTTTTAAAACTAAATATGAGGTTTGCACGGAATTCTGGGTAGGAACATTTTTGGGGGATAAACGCAAGCCATACCTCCATGTACTGGCCAAGATGTCTAGTTTACAGAAATGTGTAGGTTTGGTAGGCTTCCATAGATGGCCACTGAGCACGGGGCCAAAAACCCAGGTGCCACTCTTTAAAAAGCAGGTCGTTTTGTGATAGGTCATTTTGATGTCTCCTCTATACGTTTTGGGCCTTTGCATGACGCGGGTAATTGGCACACCAACATGAGTGAGGTAGCACTTTTAATAGGAGAGTTTGGAGAATGCAGGGTGGGTGGAAGTTTGTGGAACAACGCAGATTGCAGAACTTTCCATCACAGGAATGTGATGGAAATTGTTTTTTTTTACAGTTTGAGGTTAAAAGGGGATTCTGGGTAACAGAACATGGTAAAAGACATACAAGTCACCCCATCATAGATTTGCCTGGATGTCTAGTTGTCAAAAATGTATACGTTTGCTAGGTTTCGGTAGGTGCCAGCAGAGCTAGGATTCAAAATACAAAGCTAGGCACTTTGAAAAACAAAGGTCAGTTTTCACTGCAAAAATGTGGTGGGTCCACGTTGCATTTTGGGCCGTTTCCTGCTGCAGGCACTAGGCCTACCCACACAAGTGAGCTACCGTTTTTATCAGGAGACTTGTGGAATACGGGGTGGGTAGAATTTTGTAGATAAAGGCAGATTTCCATCACAGAAATGAAAGGAAAATTTGTTTAATTTTTGAGAAGTTTGAGGTTTGCAAGGGATTCTGGGACACAGAACCTAAAGAGAGCCACACAAGTGACCCCATACTGGATTTCACTTGGGGGCTCATTAGGATGTCGTGACGTTCACCACCGCCGAGCCGACGGTGGCGACCGCCACCACATCGTAACGATTGAAACCCCCCTTCATATTACAATGGAGGGGGGTTTCACAGCGGACGCAAAGTGCGTCCGCCGCTTTTCAGCCGGCAGTCAATCATTCCGATTGCCAGCCGGGCAGAACTAGTATCCATCCATATTAGGAGGGTGTGATGTGAAGGCCTTTCCATGGCGGCTTCGCCGCCATGGAAATGATGGCAGGAATTGCTTTGGGGGCCCGTTGCGGGCCCCCAAGTGGGTTGGAGGGGTGGGGGGCTGCACTTGGGGGCTATCTATGGTACCACCCCTCATTGCCATCCAGAAGGTGCCAGGCACCGCGCCGTGCCTGCCACTTTGTCCATGGCAATGCACGACATGCCTCTTTGGCTTTGCGGTGGGTGCTGCTTACAGCAGCACCCGAGGCAAAGTCAAAGATGCGGGATGCGACCGCCACGGTAGCGGTCGCATACTAATTGGCAGTGTGGGACCGCCCATAGCTGGCAGATGGTAAGAACACCGCTAGGGTTGTCCGCCCACCATCCTCATGGGGCCCTTAGTGTATAATTTAAAAAAATGTATAGGTTGGCAAGGTTTCGCGAGGTGCCTGAAGAGCGAGGATTCAAAATCCATAGCTAGGCAAAAATAGGGCCAGTTTTCATTTTAAAAATGTGGTGGGTCCACGTTGCGTTTTGGGCAAATTCCTGTCGTGGGCACTAGGCCTACACACATAAGTAAGATAGCATTTTTATAGGGAGACTTAGGGGAAAACAGAATAGTAGAAGAACTGTTATTACCAATTAACTTTCTTTGCAGTTAAGCCTTCCTAATGTAAAAAATTGGGAAAGAAGAAGTCATTTAAAAAATTTCATCTAAATCACATGCTTGCATGGGTAGCCACAATTTTGGAGATATGCAAAACACACTGCTTATAAACTCTATATTTTGTTTAAGAAATATATTGCTTTCCTTTGTACCTACTTTACTCTGTTTATATTTACCAAATGAATTGCGATAAACACAGTACTCAATGAAAAACCAGTGCAAGACGCAGCTCAGTTTTTGGATCTGGGTTGCTCGGGTTCTTGGTGAACCTATAAGTCCTATATATCCCAAAAAAAGAAGGATCCTGCCTATTCAATGTTATATTATTTGGGAAAATTACAAAAATTACAGGTGAAAACGTTGACACAAATGGCTATTTTTTTAATGCTTTAGTGCATTGGCGTCCGCCAAGAAGTACCTCAACCACCTCCGATGCATCCTACTGAACACCCGCTCCACACGCAAACACGCCGTCGAGCTCTGGGACCTGCTCGACACATCATCACCAGACGTCGCCTTCCTGACAGAGACCTGGATGAACTACTCCTCCGCCCCGACATCGCCATAGCCATCCCAGACGGCTATAAGATCACCCGTAGAGACCGCATCAACGCAGTAGGAGGAGGAATCGCCATCGTCCACAAGAACACCATCAGGGTCTCGACCAGCACCGACGACACTCTCAGCACCGCCGAACACATGCACTTCCAGATCCACACGGACCCCAACACCACCCTTAGAGGCACCCTTGTCTACAGACCCCCTGGGCCCCGACCCCAGTTCATCGACTCCATCGCCGACTTCATCAGCACGCACGCCCTGACCTCTACCGACTACATCCTCCTCGGAGACCTGAACTTTCACCTGGAGAACAACAACGACAGCAACTCCACCACCCTGATCGACAACCTCGCCAACCTCGGTCTGAGGCAGCTCGTCACAACACCGACCCATTCCGCCGGCCACACGCTTGACCCCCATCTTCTCCTCAAGCTCCCACGTCTCCTTCAGCCACACCACGGAACTCCTCTGGACCGACCACCGCTGCATCCATTTCACCTTCCAGAAACCCACCACACACCAACGCACCCAACAGATCCCACGCCGCTGCTGGAGCAAAGTCACCGAAGACCAACTACGGGCAAACCTCGCTCTCAGCCCTCCCTCCGACCCATCCAACACCGACGACGCTGCCTGCAACCTCAGACGATGGATGGACGACTGTGCCAACACCCTCGCCCCGCTGAAAAAACTCACCTACAGTGACACCACCAAAAGAGCCAGCTGGTTCACCTCGGAACTCCTAGCTTCCAAACTTACCTGCCGGAAACTAGAGAAGAAATGGCACAGTGATAAGACACCGGACAGCCACGCAGCCCACAAAGACGCCATCCGTAACCACCACCACCTCATCAAGTCCGCCAAGAGAATCTCCTTCAAAGACCGCCTGGACAACAACGCACACAACAGCAAGGAGCTCTTCAACATCGTGAAGGAACTCTCCAACCCCAGCTCCAACACCAACGACATCCAGCCGTCGCAAGCCCTGTGCGATTCCCTCGCCACCTTCTTCCACCGCAAGATCGCCGACATCCACGACAGCTTCAACACCCAGACACCCCCAACTAAGATCGATGCACCAGACCCGCCGCACACCATAGACCACGACCCCCTGCCAGCCTGGGCCAGCGTGAACACTGATGACACCATCAAGACCATGAGCACAATACACTCCGGCTCCCCGTCAGACCCTTTCCCGCACCACATCTTCAACAAAGCCAGCAGCTCCATCGCACCCCACCTGTGCAACATCATCAATTTCTCCTTCGAGACCGCGACCTTCCCAGAGAGCTGGAAACACGCAGAGATCAATGCCCTACTCAAAAAAGCCAAGGCGGACCCGAGAAACCTCAAGAACTTCCGGGCCATCTCCCTGCTTCCGTTCCCAGCCAAGGTCATCGAGAAGATCGTCAACAAACAGCTAACCCGATACCTCGAAGAAAACAGCATCCTGGACCCATCCCAATCGGGGTTCCGCAGCAACCACAGCACTGAGACTGCCCTCATCGCCGCCACCGACGACATCAGGATCCTGCTGGACAACGGTGAGACCGCAGCCCTCATCCTGCTGGACCTCTCCGCCGCCTTCGACACTGTCTGCCACCGCACTCTACGCGCACGCCTCCACGACGCAGGGATCCGAGACAAGGCCCTGGAATGGGCCACCTCCTTCCTCGCCGGCAGAACCCAGAGAGTACGCCTCCCACCATTCCGCTCCGAAGCCTCCGAGATCATCTGCGGCGTACCCCAGGGATCATCCCTCAGCCCAACACTGTTCAACATCTACATGGCCCCGCTGGCACGCATCGCCAGACAGCACGACCTCAACATAATCTCCTACGCCGACACTCAACTGATCCTCTCCCTCACCAAGGACCCCCTCGCCGCCAAATCCAACCTCCATGAAGGAATGAAGGCCGTCGCCGAGTGGATGAAGATCAGCCGACTAAAACTGAACACGGACAAGACAGAGGTCCTCATCCTGGGCTCCAACCCCTCAGCCTGGGACGACTCCTGGTGGCCAACGACACTAGGAGCAGCCCCGACACCCACCGACCACGCACGCAACCTGGGAGTCATCCTCGACTCAATGATCTCCATGGCCAAGCAAGTCAACGCAGTCTCCTCCTCCTGCTTCAACACCCTCTGCATGCTTCGCAAGATCTACAGGTGGATCCCGACAGATACAAGAAGAACAGTCACCCAGGCCCTCGTCAGTAGCAGACTTGACTATGGGAACGCCCTCTATGCGGGAGCCCCGGCCAAGCGCATCAAGCGACTGCAACGCATACAAAACGACTCCGCACGCCTGATCCTCGATGTACCACGCCACAGCCACATCACCCCCCACCTGAGGAACCTGCACTGGCTCCCCGTCGACAGGAGAATCTCCTTCAAACTCCTCATCCACGCACACAAGGCACTCCACAAGACTGGCCCAGCCTACCTCAACAGACGACTCCTCTTCTACGTCTCCAACCGCCAGCTCCGCTCAGCCGACCTCTCCCTCGCCACCGTCCCTCGCATTCGAAGAACTACCACCGGCGGCAGATCCTTCTCCCACCTCGCCGCCAAGACCTGGAACACCCTTCCACTAAGCCTACGACAGACCCAAGACCTGCTGACCTTCAGGAGGCTACTCAAGACCTGGTTGTTCGACCAGTAGCAGCACCCCCTCCTTTTTTTCTCCCCAGCGCCTTGAGACCCTCGCGGGTAAGTAGTGCGCTCTACAAATTCTGTGATTGATTGATTGATTGATTGATTTACTATTGTCAAATGTAAATTTATATAGGAAATCGTTAAAGGATTTAGACAAATGCCCCCATTACTGAATTCAAATTTTTGTCTAGTTTTCAAAAATGTATAGTTTTCTGGGATCCATTATTGTTTTGAAAACAATTCCTAACACTAACTGGAAGGAGGTTGAAAGAAAAAAATAAATGCAACAATTGACTATGTCACAGTAAAAAATAAAAACTTCATAGAAAATTTTGGTTTACTGTCAAGAGTCTACTTGCCCCAGAAATCTGAGATGATGGGGATTTCATCACCACAAACACTTTGTTGATGCCATTTACAAGACACAAACCAGACGCTTTCTACTGCAGCAATTTAGAACAATTGTTTTTAGAAAAAGGCAATTTTTTTAAGTATTTTTGAAAATTTCTGGGTCTTTTCCAGGGGAATACACAAACCCTGGGTACCTTTAAAATCATCAGGGTGTTGGGAATAAGGGCACAATATTTTACATTAAAACCTTATGTGGACAAAAAGTTACAGGGGCCTAAGTGCAAACTACCACAAATAAACAAAATAAGGCTGAGCACAGGGGGAGGTGGGGCGGGAAAGGCCCTAGCAGCAAAGGGGTTAAAATACAACTGCTACAATCTGTACATAGTGCTTCACGATAGACTTATAAAGTGCTTTAAAAAAAAAAAAAATTCTATTGATCAAATTAATGGCACTCTAGTGGATTAAATTAGCACAGTTAATTATAACCAATGCAATAAAATGTCATCATAGCGCTGTTACAACGTTAAAAAGCATAAACAAAGCAAACCATCAATATTTAAATTCATACACATATTAGTGACGAGGCATTGTAGTTACTATTGTAATCTTGTGACTGGGTTCCAAAACCAAGGATAAAATAATTTGGTACAGAGACGCTATGGCAAAGTGCAAATAAAGTCGGTGATGAGTTTTTGGGGGGGGAGGAACTGATAGGGTGCGGACAGAAGAGGGTGAAAGCAGATTGTCCAGGAGTCTCACATATTTTCCAGACCTTACAAGCACTTGAATATCTGGGGAAGTAAAGCAGAGAGCAGATGCCTCACAAGATGTACTGATGCCCCTTTTTAAATATAAGGGTTTTAAAAGAAGTCTTCTGGGAGCGTCAAGGGCGGGACAACAAAACAGAAGATGCAACCATGATTCAGACATGTAGTTGCACAGTTTGAAAGCGCCCTCCTTAGTTGGAGCGCATAGGTTGAAGGCAGTGGAGCGCAAACCTAGGAGTACTCAATTTATCAACAAATAGCATATTAATTGTACTTTGCTGGATTCATCTTTCTCATTGTTATAAGTATTGTAATATATATATATATATGTATATGTAGGTATAAATACATTTATATATTTATAAAAAATCGTGGTATTATTCTAACAAAAAATACTTCTTTTGTCAAAATCTAGAAATTCTTTAGAATCCAAAGAATTGGTGAAAACAAACATTTTCCTTTACCGTATGCATATGCTACATACGAAAATAGATTCACAATTATTGCTTAAAAAAGTAAATATTTGCCAATTTTACACATGCCATAAGAGTTTTCGGTCAGGCGCACGCACAAATAGCAGAAGCGCTTTAGGGGAGGTATAGACATACGGCCAGGCACCAACAAAGCAGGTTAAAGCTGTATTTGTAAGCCCCGTAGGGGGAGCGCAAACCAACAAAGCAGGTTAGAGCTGTATTTGTAAGCCACATAGGGGGAGACCAAACCGATGGGGGAGAGCATCTAGTTAGCTTACAGCTGTAGCCAATTTGTGTGATCCTGGGCTGATATTTTCTTTCATTGACTCTCCCTTTTATTCATTGGTGTAAACAAGGAGAAGGCTAAAGCTGAGGACGTCTATTTTCCTGGGATAGTCTCAGATGTGTGTCCCATTCATACCTCTCCGCACCTCTTCCAGACAAAGATGAAGGTGCGACATGAACTTATTGATGCTGAGCTGCAACCAGCCAATCCTGAGCAGCACACAACAGCTCCTGCTTTTCTTTCTTCTACTCCACTTTAATAGTTTACACAAACAAGCAGAGAAAATATGTTTATTTTTTGCACTCCATAGATACAGAAAAGGTAGAATCTCTATACGTTTCAAGTTACTGCAGCTTATTATTTAAAAACTGACATATTGAAGTGTTTCTAATATCTGTTTGCAACACATATCCAGCAGGTTTTGATGCATATAGTTTTGCAGCACCAGAGATTTTATTTGTATTCTTCATGTTTGCAAACATGCTCGCTCTATCATATGAAAGAGCTAAGCACCAAGGTTTTAAGTGGTTTGTGGGAAAGGTGATGGTGTGACCGGGTATTAAATGGGATAAAGACATACACCCTGGTGTGCATGTTCGACCTTGTTCCCTTTTCAATGTATTAATAATTTCATCCAATTTATTCCAAAATTGTGCTTTAAATGCACTGTTGGTTTCATTTTTAAAACTTTTTCGGGCGCGGAGGGAACCTCCTATCAAAACCTTTCTTACGGAAGGCTCTCTTGCTGAAATTCAGATAGAGTATTACATCTGGTTTTCTTTGGTGCCAGTTAAGGACGTGGGTGGAGCCAATACAGTCAGTGGGTGGAGCCGGGAGAGAGGGTGTGGCCTCCTACAAAACTTTAAGCACCTGGATTAATATTATACAAATTAAGCACTGCGTTTACCTTGCGGGAGCGAGCAGCGGCGCCATCTGTTTGCAATTATCACGCCTTGCTGCTCGCTCCCGCAAGGTAAAGGCTGTCCATGGACTTCTTCCGGCCGCGCTCCACTTCAATTCCTTTCAGGGGTATCCGGTTACTAATGATTTTACAGCTTTCATTGCTGGTTTCCCTGGCAGTGACCTGTCCGTGTTTCTGCTGTGGGCCACTAGGCTGCAACTTGCCTCACGAGAAAGCCATAGCGCGGCGACCTCATTAATTAACTAATTAAGATGGGGGGGGGGTAGACTTAACAAGGAGGTAAGGCCACATATTCCATCTTAAAGATTTTTGGCCCCCTGACAAATGACAGGTTTACATTTGGGTTTTTCCTCTCACATACCACCGAGGCCATTTTGAGTCCATTACTTTATATATAAGGACCTCTTGATGCGTCTGACAGACATGGCCTTGATATGCCTTTTCCACAGCAGACTTAAATATAGGATTTTGGTTAAAGCGTAATTACAATTTTCTGCTAAACTGCGCAGCTAGATATAAAGGCTGGTGCTAATCGGAGAGAATTCAACCTTTTGCTGGTGGCAAATTCGCATCTGTCATTCTTTCTAAGCCCTCTGGGATTTGTAGGCCCTCACTGCTAGCGAGATAAGAGAAACTACAAGGCCCTTCTTGCCTAGTGTTGTCAGCAGATAAACATGATTGGTTTAAAGTTGCTCTCGTGCAAGGGTTCCAGCCGAAGTCAAAATAACATTTTTAGTAAATCAGGCAAAAGTGAGCAATATGGCACATTATGAGAGTGATATAATTAAGCAGCATAGCCTGTAAGAACTGTGAGAAATTAAAGAAAACAGATTAATAATCCGAGCTATCCGGCTTTTCAGCGTCAGCTGTGGTCGTCGCTATGAACAATAATGCAGCCATAAAGGCAAAAATAAAACTACCAGTACCAGAATGCAACGTGTTGTGACCTATAACTTCATGACTGGCTTTACATGTGATCTTAGCTTATCATGCTATCAAACGTCCGTTGATTCTCGCAAGTGTGCACGCTATCCACAGAGGTGAGCAGGCATGTTTGACTTGGGGGCACTTAGTTAAGTTCAAAGCATTTTAGGCAGCTCTTTGTATATGGTGCATTTTTCTATTTATTCGGAGAAAATCTAAATAGTGGGCAGTCCTAATTGACAATTTGCATACCCACATCTTCCTACTGCTTGATTCGGGGGAAGTGCGCGGCTTGTTAAAGTCTTACCGAGAAGCTGTATAGATGTAAAAATCATAAGTAAAACATCATGGTCTCTTTACACTGTTGCCTAATTTATATAACTATATCCTTCAGGGAGTTTGAAAACAATAGGTTGCCACTTTGGTGTGTTGGTTTACGTAAATAAAACAATTTCAAAGTCTTTGCATGAGGAGGGGTTTCACCCCTGTGCTTTGATTACTATATGGCACAGTGACGATGCATCTTGAGGTCTAATGCAGTTTCCTACCTGGAAAGCGTGCGCCGTGCCGGAGATTGTTGTAGACGTTGGGCCCGATTCACAGAACTAACTTACGTCAAAAACGTAAAGTTAGTACTTTTTGGTATTCACAGAATACACTTACTCATTTTGGTATTCACAGAATGCACTTACTCATTTTGGTATTCACAGAATGCACTTACTCATTTTGGTATTCACAGAATGCACTTACTCATACTAACTTTATGTCCGTCACCGGCCGGATTCTCCACAACCGGCCGGAATCTCCACCATCGGGCCGGAATCTCCACCTCCGGGCCGGAATCTCCACCTCCGGGCCGGAATCTCCGGCCCGAGTGCGGACATAAAGTTAGTATGAGTAAGTGCATTCTGTGAATACCAAGCACTAGCAGCACTACCTAGAGAACTAAAAATGAAGAATTACCACTGGGATCAGAGAAGCAGCTCGC
This sequence comes from Calotriton arnoldi, assembly GCA_963921515.1. NCBI lineage: Eukaryota > Metazoa > Chordata > Amphibia > Caudata > Salamandridae > Calotriton > Calotriton arnoldi. The sequence continues at coordinate 1,225,280 of CAWUFW010005916.1, read as the reverse complement.
ACCACTGCCTAGAGGACTTAGAATGAGGAATTACAGACGGGACCAGAGAAGTAGCTAGCAGCACTGTCTAGAGGACTAAGAATGAGTAATTACCACTGTACAATACATGCCAATAGAAATAGGCAGCAAGTTCATTTGGTGCGTATAAAGCAATTTGTTAACTTAAAATACTGAAATAATAGAAATGTGGACAAACTTTCATCAGTAAGAAAATCCATAAGGTTAAACAAACCCACTAAATTAAGTGACTGCAGAAACACAACCTCCAAAGTAAACATTGTTCTATTGTTGCAAATGCGAAACTTTTTACAAAATAGTGCGCCAATACGCTCTGTTTAACCACGCTGCAAATCATCTCCCAGCAAAGCAGTTAAACGGCATTGAAGCTTGTAAACACAAGCGTTTACTACAACAAGATCAAGAAGAAACAACGAGTAAAATACTACTGCTGTTGTGTGCGATGGCCGGCCAGGAGAAACTGTGAATGCGCTCAGATGGCCAACAAATAAAAACAATGAGTGAAATCTGCTGAGAGGGAAACAAGCACACATAGGAGGACCACAAATGTAAGATTAACCAATAGAAAGCAAAGCTTTCTAAAGGACAATGCAAGCAACCAATAAAAAGCCAATAGGTGGGATGAAAGCACATACAGTGATTACATCATGTCTTGCAGACAGCGTACGCGCCCTGCCTAGGCTCAACCTAAAAAGGAGGGCAATCTAACAGACGATGACCACATAAAAGCTAGTATTTCAAACTGCCATTCAGCACAACAAATGGGAAGCAACAGGCAGGCTGTAAACACAATAACTGTAAACAAAATATCTGGAAGAGACCGCACGTGCGCTGTGTACGCCAGACATAACAAGCATTTGCAATGCAACAGGTCTTGCATTACTGAAAGTTTGAGCTATTGGCGTTGCTAATATTAATGCAACGCCAATAGCTCAAACTTTCAGTAATGCGAGACCTATTGCAGTGCAAAGCCATAGCGGCACCTGCGCTTTTTTAGTGGCGTTGTGTAAAATTGAGTGGCGTTGCCTAGAGCGGGGTGGCGTGGCGTTGTATGGAGTGACATTGTACTGAGGGGCGTTGCCTTCAGTGTCACTGCTTGGAGAGGCGTTGCAAAGAGTGGAGTGGGTTCGTTAGAGTGAAGTGCAGTTGTATGGAGTACAGTTGCGTAGAATGAATTTGCTTGGAGTGGCATTGCGTAGAGCGGGGGGGCATTGTGTAGAGCGGGGTGGCGTGTCTTTGTATGGAGTGACATTGTACGGAGTGGTGTTGCGTGGAGTGGCATTGCGTAGAGTGGTGTGGAGTAGAGTGCATTTGTGTAGAGTAGAGTGGGCTTGCATAGAGTGGCATGCAGTGCATTTGTGTAGAGTAGAGTGGGCTTGCATAGAGTGGCATGCAGTTGCATGGAGTTGTGTGGCAGCGTGGCGTTGCGTGGAGTGCCGTGCGGTGTGCAGTGGAGTAGTGTTGCGTGGAGTGGAGCTGCATAGTGGTGTTGCATGGAGCGGAGTGGCATTGCGTGGAGTGGCGTTGCGTGGAGTGGCGTTGCGTGGAGTGTCACTGCTTGGAGTGGCGTTGCGAGGAGGGGAGTGGTGCTGTGTAGAGTGGCACTGCGTGGAGTGACATGTGGAGTGGAGTGGCGTTGCATAAAGTGGCGATGCATAGAGTGGCGATGCATAGTGTGGCGATGCATAGTGTGGCGATGCATAGTGTGGCGATGCATAGTGTGGCGATGCATAGTGTGGCGATGCATAGTGTGGCGTGAAATGCATTTGTATGGAGTACAGTTGCGTAGAGTGAATTTGCATTGCGTGGAGTGGCGTTGCATAATATGGAGTGATGTTGCATTGAGTGGGGCGGTGTTGCATAGAACATGGTTGCGTGGAGTTGTATGAAGAGACATTGTACTGAGTGGCATTACCTTGAGTGTCAAAGCTTGGAGTGGCGTTGCATGGAGTGAAGTGGTGCTGCGTAGAGTGGTGTGCGGTGTGCAGTTGTGTGGAGTGCAGCAGTGTGGAGTGGCGTTGCGTGGAGCGGAGTGGCGCTGGTAGAGTGGTGTTGCGTGGAGCGGAGTGGTTTTGCATGGAGTGCTGTTGCATGGAGTGGCGCTGCGTAGAGTAGCGTTGCCTTGAGTGTCACTGCTTGGAGTGGCGTTGCGTGGAGCAGAGTGGTGCTGCGTAAAGCGGCATTGCCTGGAGCAGTGTGTGGCATGTAGTTGTGTGGAGTGCAGCGACATGGAGTGGCATTGCATGGAGTGGCGTTGCATGGAGTGGCGTTGCATGGAGTGGCGTTGCATAGAGTAGAGAGGTTTGGCGTAGAGTGCAGTTGTGTAGAGTGGAGTGTGCTTACATTGGGAGGCATGCAGTTGCGTGGAGTGGCAGAGTGGTGTTACGTGGAGTAGCATTGCATGGAGCGGAGTTGCATGGAGCGGAGTTGCGTGGAGCAGTGGCGTTGTCTTGAGTGTCACTGCTTGGAGTGCGTTGGGTAGAGTGAAATGCAGTTGTATGGAGTACAGTTGTGTTGAGTTAATTTGTATTGCGTCGAGTGGTGTTGCGTAAAATTGGGTGACGTTGTGTAGAGCGGGGTGGCGTTGTATGAAGTGACATTGTACTGAGTGGCATTGCCTTGAGTGTCGCTGCTTGGAGTGGCATTGCGTGGAGCGGAGTGGCTTGGGTAGAGTGAAGTGCAGTTGTATGGAGTACAGTTGCATAGAGTGAATTTGAGTTGTGTGGAGTGGTGCTGGATAAAATGGAGTGGCGTTGCGTAGAGCCAGGTCAGGTGGCGTTGTATGGAGTGACGTACTGAGTGGTGTTGCGTGGAATGGCATTGCGTAGAGTAGTGTGTGGTAGAGTGCAGTTGTGTAGAGTGGAGTGGCCTTGCATAGCATTGCATGCAGTTGCGTGGAGTGACAGAGTGGTGTTGCGTGGAGTAGTGCTGCATGGAGCGGAGTGGTGTTGCGTGGGGCGGAGTGGCACTGTGTAGAGTGGTGTTGCGTGGAGCGGAGTGGCATTGCTTGGAGCGGTGTGGCGTTGCATGTAGTGGCGTTGCTCAGAGTGGCGTTGCCTTGAGTGTCACTGCTTGGAGTGGCGTTGCATAGGGTGGAGTAGGTTGGGTAGAGTTAAGTGCAGTTGTAAAAAATACAGTTCTGTAGAGTGAGTTTGCGTTGCGTAGTCCTTCTATTTTGGACCCGATTAATTCCTCACTATCCGCCGATGGTCTCCCCGCCATGGAAAAAGCTATGGTGAAACCCTTATTGAAAAAAACCTAGCCTCGACCCGGACTGCCTTGGTAACTACCGGCCCATCTCACTCCTTCCAGGGATCAGCAAAATCGCGGAGAAACATGTCAACTCAGTGCTACCTAGAGGCTTCTAATCTTCTGCATTCCTCTCAAACGGGCTTTCGCCCGGGTCAAGGAACAGAAACGGCCCTACTAGCAGTTGTCGAAGACTCTAGGAAAATCCTCGACGCAGGAGGCTCTTTGGCTGTGATTCTGTTAGACCTTAGTGCTGCCTTTGATCGGTTAGCCACCGTATCTTGGTCGAACGACTCAGAAGCCTGGGTGTGTCGGTAGCCGCTCTGACCTGGCTGCAATCGTTCCTGGAGGATAGATCCTTCCAAGTCTTTGAGGGTGAGGTCATCTCAGACCCTCTGCCCCTACACTGTGGGGTCCCGCAGGGGTCGTCTCTGAGCCCTACTATTTTTAATGCCTATATGGCCCCTCTTGACAACATTGTTCTTCCTTTTGAGGTGCATATCGTCACATACGCAGACGACACCCAATTGGTTGTCGCTCTGAACCATGCTGACAGGGCCTCTATACGTCTCCGTCCTTGCCTCGAAGAGGTAACAAGATGGATGAAACAATCTCACCTCAAATTGAACGGTGATAAGACCGAGCTTATGCTCCTCGGCAATCCCTCTCTTTTGAGGCTGACACTATGTGGCCAGTGTGCATGGGCCCTTCGCCCACCCCTAAGCCAGAGATAAAGAGCTTAGGTTTCTGGCTTGACTCAGATCTCAGCTTCAAAACCCAAGCCAGGAAGGTTGTGGCGTCTTGCTTTGGTATGCTAAGAATGCTTCGCAAAGTGCTCCCTCTGCTACCATTTCAAGCAAGAAAGCTTATGATCCAGGCGCTTATTTTGTCGCGCCTGGACTACGGAAACGCCCTTTATTTGGACACCCCATGTTCAGTCCTGGCAAAGCTTCAAACTGTGCAGAATTGTGCCGCAAGGATTGTTTTGGGGATCCCGAGGCGGCAATCGGCTAAACCGGCCTTGAAGTCTCTACATTGGCTCCCGGTCCAGGAGAGAGTCTTTTTTAAGGCCTTGTGTATTACCCACAAGTTGATCAGTGGGAAAGGACCAGCCATCATATTCCTCTCAGGTCCAGCCCTATCGAGCTAACAGGCGGCTGCGCTCAGACGAGCTCCACCTGGCTTTGGTTCCCAGAATTAAGAGGGCTAGAAGTGGTGGTAGGCTCTTCTCTTATAACGCCGCCAAACTCTGGAATTCCCTCCCTCTTCAGATACGAAGGGAACCCAGTCATCTGGCCTTCCGTAAGGCTTTGAAAACATGGCTCTTCCCCAAATAACCACAAAGTACTTTCAGCTGCCCTGCTCAGTGCTGGGATGCCTCCGGGTAGCCATGCGCTTTACAAATGTTGTTTCATTCATTCATTCATTCATTGCATAGAGCGGGGTGGCGTTGTATGGAGTGACATTGTACTGAGTGGCGTTGCCTTGAGTGCAACTGCTTGGAGTGGTGTTGCGTGGAACGGAGTGGTGCTGTGTAGAGTGGCTTTGCCTTGAGTGTCACTGCTTGTAGTGGCATTGCATAGAGTGGAGTGGGTTGGGTAGAGTGAAGTGCATTTGTATGGAGTACAGTTGTGTAGAGTGAATATGCGTTGCATCGAGTGGCGTTGTGTAAAATTGAGTGGCGTTGCATAGAGTGGGGTGGCGTATCGTTGTATGGAGTGACATTGTACTGAGTGGCGTTTCCTTGAGTGTTGCTGCTTGGAGTGGGTTGGGTAGAGTGAAGTGCAGTTGTATGGAGTACAGTTGTGTAGAGTGAATATGCGTTGCATCGAGTGGCGTTGTGTAAAATTGAGTGGTGTTGCATAGAGTGGCGTGGCGTTGTATGGAGTGACATTGTACTGAGTGGCATTTCCTTGAGTGTTGCTGCTTGGAGAGGCACTGCGTGGAGTGGAGTATTACTGCATAGAGAGGAGTTGCTTGGATTGGCATGCAGTTGAGTGGAGTGCAGCGGCGTGGAGTGGCTGTTGCGTGGAGCGCAGAGGCGCTGTGTAGAGTGGCATTGTGTGGAATGGAGTGGGATTGCGTGGAGTGCCATTGTGTGGAGCAGAGTGGCGTGCGTAGAGTGGTGTTGCGTGCAGTTGTGTGAAGTGCAGCAGCGTGGAGTGGAGTTGCGTGGAGCAGAGTGGTGCTGCGTAGAGTGGTGTTGCCTTGAGTGTGACTGCTTGGAGTGGTGTTGCATAGAGTGGAGTGGGTTGGGTAGATTGAAGTGCACTAGTAGGGAATACAGTTGCGCAAAATGAATTGGAGTTGCTTGGAGTGGTACTGGGTAAAATGGAGTGGTGTTGCGTAGAGAGGGGTGGCGTTGCATAGAGCGGGGTGGCGTGGCTTTGTATGGAGTGACATTGTACTGAGTGGTGTTGCGTGGATTGGCATTGCGTAGAGTAGAGTGCAGTTGTGTAGAGTTGAGTGGGCTTGCATAGAGTGGCATGCAGTTGCGTGGAGTGGTGTGGCAGAGTAGCACTGCATGGAGTGGCGTGCATTGTGCAGTGGCGTTGAGTGCAGCAGTGTGGTGTGGCGTTGCGTAGAGTGGTATTGCGTGGAGCGGAGTGGTATTGCGCGGAGCGGAGTGGTATTGCGCGGAGCGGAGTGGTATTGCGCGGAGCGGAGTGGTATTGCGCGGAGCGGAGAGGTATTGCGCGGAGAGGTATTGCGTGGAGTGGCGTTGCCTTGTGTGTCACTGTTTGAAGTGGTGTGTGGAGTGGTGTGCGGCGTGTAGTTGTGTGGAGTGCAGCGACATGGATTGGCGTTGCGTGGAGTGGAGTTTTATGTAGTGGTATTGTGTAGAGTGGTGTGGTGTAGAGTGCAGTTTTGTAGGTTGGAGTGTGCTTGTATAGAGTGGTGTGCAGTTGCGTGGAGTGGTGTGGCAGAGTAGCGCTGTGTGGAGTGGCGCTGTGTAGTACGGAGTGGCGTTGCATGTAGTGGTGTTGCGTGGAGCAGCACGGCGTAGAGTGGCGTTGCGTGGAGCAGAGTGGCGTTGTATGGAGTGGCGTTGCTTGGAGCGGAGTGGCGTTGCATGTAGCGGAGTGGCATTTGTAGAGTGGTGTTGCCTTGAGTGTCACTGCTTGGAGTGGCGATGGGTGGAGCGGAGTGTAAGGGCCATCTGGCTGAATTGGGAGGGGGAAAGAGGCTAGAGGAGAGAGAGTGACTGAGTGATGAGACATCTATTGTAAACATTGGCCACTGCATGCAACAAGGCTTCACAGACCTATTCATCTGTTGAGCACAAGGGCACGGGAAAAAAGGTGCAAAGGGTTAACGATCTGCACATGTGACGTTGCATAGAGTGGAGTGAGTTGAGTAGAGTGAAGTGCAGTTGTAGGGAAAACAGTTCTGCAGAATGAATTTGGGTTGTGTGGAGTGGCGTTGTGTAAAATGGAGTGGCTTTGCATGGAGCAGGGTGGCGTTGTATGGAGTGATATTGTACTGAGTGGCCTTGCCTTGAGTTTCACTGCTTGGGGTGGGGTGGAGCGGAGTGGCGCTGCTTGGGGTGGTGTTGCGTGGAGCGGTGTGGCGCTACGTAGAGTGGCGTTGGCTTTAGTGTCACCGCTTGGAGTGGTATTGCGTGGAGCGGAGTGGTGCTGCGTAGAGTGGCTTTGCCTTTAGTGTCACTGCTTGGAGTGGCATTGCCTAGAGTGGAGTGAAGTGGGTTGGGTAGAGTGAAGTGCAGTTGTACGGAGTACAGTTGTGTAGAGTGAATTTGCGTTACGTGGATTGGCGTTGCGTAAAATGAGGTGGTGTTGCATAGAGCGAGGTGAGGTTGCGTAGAGCGGGGTGGCGTGGCGTTGTTTGGAGTGACATTGTACTAAGTGGCGTTGCCTTGAGTTCGCTGCTTGGAGTGGCTTTGCGTGAAGCTGAGTGGTGCTGCGTAGAGTTGCGTTGCGTGGAGTGTCGTGCAGAGGTGTGGAGTTCAGCGATGTGACTTGGAGTGGTGTTGCATGGAGTGGCGCTGCATAGACTGGCGGCGAGTGGAGCAGAGTGGCGATGTGTGGAGTCTTGTTGCGTGGTGTGGTGCTGCGTGGACCGGAGTGGCGGTGCGTAGAGTGGTGTTGTGTGCAGTTGTGTGGAGTGTAGCGGTGTGGAGTGGCGTTGTGCGGCATTGCGTAGAGTGGTGAGGTGTAGAGTGCAGTTGTGTGGAGTGGGCTTGCATAGAGTGGCGTGGAGTGGCGCTGCGTAGAGTGGTGCTGCGTGGAGTAGCATTGTGTGGAGTGGAGTGGCGTGGAGTGACGTGTGGAGTGGTGTTGCATAGAGTGAAGTGGCACTGCATAGAGTGACGTTGTGTGGAGTGACGTTGCGTGGAGTGGCGATGCGTGGAGCGGGGTGTTGCTGCATTGGGTGGCGGTGTGAGGAGTGGCGTTGCGTGGAGTGGCGATGCGCGGAGCGGAGTGGTGTTGCCTTGAGTGTCACTGCTTGGAGTGGCGATGGGTGGAGCAGAGTGTAAGGGCCATCTGGCTAGATTGGGGGTCTCTCTGCTGTGAGAAACCCACAGCTGTGTGTGATCTTGGAGGATGAAGGAGGGCTCCGAGCCCAAGGAGGGAAGAGGAAAGACACAAACAGGCAGCGAAGGAAGGTAAAGTGAAGGCAGCCCTAATATCAATGCATCCAAACAAAAGATAGTGCCTGCCGTCCGTGAAGCCGTGCTGATGGACAAGCGGAGGGAAAGGTAAAAAAAAGTATGAAGGAACCAACCTATATTAAAAATAGAGTAATGCCACAGTAACGGGGGCAGTCGCCTGGGAGGGTCCAAAAGGTGGGACTTATTTACCAAATCCACCAAAGAAAAGCAGGCACTGCGGAAGGGCACTAACAGAAGTCAATAGGAAAGATGGGAGGTTCTTCAACCACACATACCAGATACAGCATGCCTCGCAGAGCAGCGCATGCGCGCTGCGCTAGGCTCTGCCTAAAAAGGAGGGAGGTTAAGGGATGGGCAAGGGTTCAGTATGGTAAGGGAAAGGAAGGCAAGGGGTTTAAGGGTTCCTGGATGGGTGGTGGTAAAAGGAGGTAAGGGATTTTTAGGGTTCATGGAAAAGGTAAAGGAATGTAAGCTTTTTAAGGGTTTTTAGGCAGAAAGACAAAGGGAGGTGCAAGATATTTAGGGTTTAAAGGCAGCTAGAGGTAAAGAGAGGTAGGGACTCTTAGGGACCAGGAGAGGCTAGAGGTAAAGTAGGTAAGGGTTTTTACAGTTCATGTGATGGTAGAAGTAAAGGGAGGTAAGAGTTATTTAGGCTTCATGAGAGGCTAGAGGTAAAGGAAGGCAAGGGGTTTTTAGGGTTTGGGGCGGGTAGAGGGGGGTAAGCTGTTTTTAGGGTTATGGGGCAGGTAGAGGTAAAGGGAGGTAAGGGGTTTTAAAAACATAGTTTGAACAGTTGCAGTGCGGACGAACATTAACACCAGGAGTCTGACTCCTGGCTAGAGGCCTCCAGCCCACCTCACCCAGCCTTTTCTAAGGACATGTTATGTAGGAAGGTGGAATCTGACTGCATGGTTGCCCCCACTTTTTTCATGGTGTTTTGCTGGTTTTCGACTTAGTTTGGCTGGGATCCTGCTATTCAGGACCCCAGCCTATCTGCTTTCCCCTTAAATTGACTGCATGTACTTTAGGTACACTCCAGATTGGATTCTGGGGTACCCTTATAAGTCGACAGTATATGGTATACTATGTACCCAGGGCATAGGTACCCCAGAGGCCTCCCAGGGGCTGCAGCATGTATTATGCCACCCCTGAGAGGCCATCCAAAATGACACAACAGGTCTGCTACAGCAGCCTGTGTAAGGTGGTGTATGCACCTCTTACTGAGATATAGGTTCCCTATATCTCTCCATATCACTGCACATGTAAACCTATCAGTCACCCCTATGGCAGGCCTTAACAATCCTGAAGGCAGGGTGCTGGGTTTCATGTGAGAGGGTGCTCATGCATGAGCAGAGCCCCTCTGCAGCTTTCGGAATCTTCATTCCGGGGTTGTTTGTGATGCAGCCAACCATATATACTTAAGTGCATTATAACCTCGCGGTAAATGCTAACTTGAGAATGGCTGCATGGAAACATGTTGTGTTTGGTGTCAAACACCTTGGAATCATACCTCCATCCCAGTAACTGGGGTGGGAGGTATGATTCCACCCTACTAGAGGGAGAAACATGGCACCACCGGTACACCCGGTACCAGCTTAACAGAACCCTGGCATCACAAAATGGATGCTGCAGCCACAGACACGAGTCTGCTTTCCTGCTGCTGGACGAAACTCCGGCAAGGGAGGCCTGGACAATAGGTTTCCTGTCACAGGGAGGTGTGACCACCTCCCAGACAGGCTTTAGTGTATTGGGGTTGGGTGGGTGCACTCCAAGAGTGCTTTGAAGTCTGCACTGGGGGCACATTTGGTGTCCCTGTGCATAGTCCAGCTCAAATCGGTTGCAGGGGCTACCAGCCCCTGCTCTGGCGCGAAACTGGACAAAGGAAATGGGTGTAGCCACCCCTCTTTCCTGACCCTCCCATAGGTGGGTCCCCAGAGTTTGTCCCACCCCTTCCTTGGGTATAAAGTAGGAACCCCTGACTACAGGACTTTAGATTAAACCTGGACTAAACTCTGACACAGAAACCAAGTACTTTGACGATCTGCACTACGCTAGATGACTGAAGAATCTCCCTTGGAGTAAAGAAGTTACTCCCCTGCAAGGCAGGCACCTTTAACGTAACTGACCGGTTGGCATCTCCAAAGCTTCGACGGACTCCGAAGAATATTGCCACACAGGAGGTGGATTCCTGAGGTCTCTGAGGTCGATCTGTGCCCACAGCAAGTCTGAGGCACGTATCCCTCGTGGAGACCGTGCAACCCGAACCCCTGGACATCGCGACCATTTGCAGAAGCATCAGCTTTCCGGCGACCCCTGAGGCTGAGCTTTGGGTTACTTGTAGCCCTGACCCCGAGCAGTAATTGCACCGAAGATTGCTGGCCTACACTCAACGAGTGTTCCGTGGGCAGCCATTTCGTGATTCCTCTCGAGATCCCTTCGCGATCCCTGGTCCATTGACCTGTGGGTCCCCAAGAAGGCAACTCTAACTTTAATTGGGCTTCCCTGGTTGGTCCAGACGTGCCCTGACTCTCCATTGCTTGGGGAGTCCCCAGGACCTTGCTGGTCCACACAGAAGCATCTTTTCTCTTCCTGCGGGGGTGGCTGTTGCCAAGGCTTGTTGTGTTCAATCCGAGCACCGACACCCCAGCACTCGACATCCTTTGTGGGACAGCTCGAATCCGGCTCCTGGTCGTCCTTGACATCTCCGGGACCCTGTGGCTGCAGATTCAAGCTTCACCTCTTCGCACCTGAAGCACCCGACATCGGTGGGCATTCAATTGCTCCGTTCCTGGTCACTGGCTAGTGACCGAGACTCTGTCCCCTCTGCTTTCAGGTTCTTCACATCTTCGATCCAGGCTTGGATCATCCCAGACACTTTTCTTCTTCACGGCAGCAGCACTTTGCAGCAGATCGCCATTGAAAACAACGACGATTCCCGACACCCTTTGACACCTATGCACCCGGCTTCCCTGGGTGAGGTAACTCGAGTACTCCGGTGCTCACGTGGGTGTTGGCCCTGGAGCCCCTTAAGTCTAAAGGGGTTTGCTCAAAGTCCTTTCCTAAGTGTCCTTTTGCTTTAAAATTCCAACCGCGACTTTCCTCATAGAATCCTATGGCGCTTGTGGCTGTGTTCTCACACTGCACACGTCCCCGTGGGTCTCCTGTGTCACTACCTTGGGTGGTTCCTTGGGGTCCCAGCGATTCTACGTGCTCTAGGCACTGTGTCTAGTCAAGTCGTGGTTCTTATACCACTTTCTTAATATATGGTTTGGTCCCCCTGGGGCCCATTGTATATTGTGCTATTTACTGTCGTTTTTATACTGTGATATTGTGTATCATGGACTCTAATCTCATAAAGAGATTAGTAGTGAGTGTTTAGAAATAAATACATATAATATATATATACCTTGTGTGGTTCTCCTTTCATTTGGTCATTCAAGAGGTTATAATCTGGTAAACCAAGCTGCTTTACACTCCTTCAAGACTTAGCCTGAAGGATGCTCTCCATAGCTACCACTAGGATAGCTTTCAATAAAGGTTGTCTTTAAACCTATCATCAATAAGGGTCGTTTAGACTGGTGCAAGGTGCCCACTATAACTAGTGGACAGCATATGCCAGGCCAACTTCTCACAATGTTGTGCTGTTGCTAAGGGTTATTTCTTGAATGGGAGTTTCCCATTGGAGTAATGATACCTACAGCTGTAATGACAGTTGGTTGGAGTTCACTGTTGAATTACTCAAAGTTTGTAGACTGGTGGAAGTTGAAAAATGTAAAGGCGGGCCGTCAATAACCTCGAAAGGCTCAAACCAACATCCAGCCCCCAGATGCGGAAATGGTGAGCCAGGTGCTGCAGTTAACGGGGCACCATCTCAAACTGAACTCTGAAAAGACAGGGAGATTGGTGCTTAATGGTGGAGGGTACCTGCGAAACAAGACATTTTGGACTAAGGAGCTAGAATTGCGCCAAACTTCCACAGACACTCTCAGAGATGTGAGTTTCAGTCTCTGTGCCATGCATCCCACCAGAATATCGACTACAGAATATTGTGGAACGAATTAGTGTGTGGTTAAGTTTACATAGTGAAGAATAGATTTACTATACTGAACTTCGCATTTGTGTACCCATATGATATATACATCTTCAAGGCACGTAGATGTGGAGTTAAGAATAGTTCATCTCTATGGTCTTGTTACATATTAATCCAGGATTTGTATTCATGAAGTCGCTGCAGTAGTTTTCTACTATCTCTTTCTGGGGTACGAGGATTATTGGTGTCGAAGCTACATCCTCTTTTCTAACAGTCCCTTCGTGCCTGTGTGGTTCATTTCCTCGATTTGTAAGATAAATGAGATTCCCACTGAAGGAGTACAGTTTCTTCCTTGGCTTCCAGTGTTGCTCCTCTGCTAAGGAGGATCGTCGTCCCCCTGCACAAAAGAAAAAAGAAAATGATAGCGTATCGTTATTATCATTTTATTTTTCCTATTGAAGTCAGCGGCTCTCGGGCGGGCGCGGCGGGCCAGAACATGAGGAGGAGTGGTTTGCACTCCTTAAGTGTGCATTAGGGCCGGCCAAAAAGTCATGCACACTTTGAATGTTCCCCACCAGGCTACATTGCACAGCCCGGTGAGGAACACGCAAAGCCTCCCAGTCCCTGTCTGAGTGCCGAACCAAGGCATTCAGACCAATCACAATGCTGCATTGTAGCGTTCTAATTAGCTAGGGGAGCCTGGGAGCCCGGGTGCTTCCTGCTGCCGTCGGAGACAGGAAGAAGGAAGAGGACTGAGGAGAGACGGCGGCCGGCCGGCCAGCAGGCCCAGGTAAGTGTTTTTTTTTCTTTTTCTCCCCTCCCATCCGGTAGCAGCCGCTACTGTTGGCTTCGTGGTGTCATGTGTGCAGTAGTATCATTCAAAATCCAAGCTTCCCTACGTGGAAAAAATAGCCACCACACAGACAACACTGGTGCAGGCTTTCCTCACACACGGAGCAGGTACATCATCAAGAGATGCAGTAAAAGGTTTCATCAGACACAGAATAACTCCAGCATATGCAACAGCAGAGCCAACCTTCTGCCCAGACAGAGCAGGAAGAGTATGTACAGGCCACCTCAAGCTTTGTACACACAGGCACAGAAGCAGAGCATGTGCTAAGAATGTGCAGGACAGCTAGCAGCCAGCTAACCTTCCATCACACACATACAACATGGACTGCAGCAGTTCAAACTACACACACACACACACACACACACACACACACACACACACAGATTTAACATAACGTGCATTTGTTAAGCACACCTTCACCCAAGGGTATCTTGGCTCTGCATAACAGATGTTTATTGTCACCCAACTCAATGTTAGTCATTTTATCGACCTCAAGAGGATGAAAGGCTGAGTGGACCCGCTGGGATTTGAACCTGTGACCATGAAGTTGAACACAGGCCCCTACAGTGGACAAATTTGTCTACTAAGCCACCAGACCCGGCACAGCACAGTGAGCAGCAGCGCATGGTTTCATCACACAGACAGGTATAGCATGCACAGCAGGTGTGCAGTGGCCACTCACAGACAAGAGTGATACTGTACAGTCAGAAGCAGTAAGAACTGGTGGAACACAGGCACAAGGTACAGCACGGACAGGCGCAGTGCAGGCTTCCCTCACACAGTACTGGTGGAACACGGGCAGCAGGGCCCAGACTAAATGCAGCACAGATAGGAGCAGCGCAAGCTTCCGTCACACACACTACTGTTGGGAACATGGGCACAAGGTACAGCATGGATATGAGCAGCGCAGGCTTCTGTTAACACGCAGTACTGGTGGAACACGGGCACAAGGAACACAGGCACAAGATACAGCATGGATAGGAACAGCACAGGCTTCTTTTAACACAGTACTGGTGGAACACGGGCACAAGGAACACAGGCACAAGGTACAGCATGGATAGGAGCAGCGCAGGCTTCAGTTACACACAGTACTGGTGGAACATGGGCACAAGGAACACAGGCAAAAGGTATAGCACAGACAGGAGCAGCACAGGCTTCCGTCACACACAGTACTGGTGGAGCACGAGCAGCAAGACCCGGAATACGTACAGCACAGAGAGGCGCAGCACAGGCTTCCCTCCCACACAAAACTGGTGGAACACGAGCAGCAGTATCAAGAATAGGTACAACAGGGACACGAGCAACACAGGCTTCCGTCACACACAGTACTGGTGGAACATGGGCACATGGAACACAGGCACAAGGTACAGCACGGACAGGAGCAGTGCAGGCTTCCGTCACACACAGTACCGGTGGAACACGGTCACAATGACAGAGACTAGGTACAGCATGGATAGGAGCAGCGCAAGCTTCTGTTAACACACAGTACTGGTGGAACATGGGCATAAGGAACACAGGCACAAGGTACAGCATGGATATGAGCAGCGCAGGCTTCAGTCACAAACAGTACTGCTGGAACATGGGCACAAGGAACACAAGCACAAGGTACAGCACTGACAGGAGCAGCGCAGGCTTCTGTTAACACACAGTACTGGTGGAACATGGGCAGCAGTACCCAGACTAGGTACAGCACAGATAGAAGCAGCGCAGCACTGCAGGCTTCCGTCACACACGGTACTGGCGGAACACAGGCACAAGGTACAGCACGGACAGGAGCAGTACAGGCTTCCGTCACACACAGTATTGGTGGAGCACGAGCAGCAAGACCCGGAATACGTACAGCACAGATTGGCGCAGCACAGGCTTCCCTCCCACACAAAACTGGTGGAACACGAGCAGCAGTATCAAGAATAGGTACAGCACGGATAGGAGCAGCGCAGGCTTCTGTCACACAGTACTGGTGGAACACAGGCAGCAGTACCCAGAATAGGTGCAGCACGGATAGGAGCAGCGCAGGCTTCTGTCACACAGTGCTGGTGGAACACGAGCATCGGTACCCAGAATAAGTACAGCATGGATAGAAGCAGCGCAGGCTTCTGTTAAGACACAGTACTGGTGGAACACAGGCACAAGGTACAGCACGGACAGGAGCAGCACAGGCTTCAGTCACACACAGAACTGGTGGAACACAGGCACAAGGTACAGCATGGATAGGAGCAGCGCAGGCTTCAGTCACACACAGTACTGGTGGAACACGGGCAGCAGTATCAAGAATAGGTACAGTACGGCTAGGAGCAGCGCAGGCTTCAGTCACACACATTACTGGTGGAACACGGGCAGCAGTATCAAGAATAGGTACAGCATGGATAGGAGCAGCGCAGGCTTCAGTCACACACAGTACTGGTAGAACACGAGCAGCAGTATAAAGAATAGGTACAGAATGGATAGGAGCAGCGCAGGCTTCAGTCACACACAGTACTGGTGGAACACGAGCAGCAGTACCCAGAATAGGTACAGCACGGATAGGAACAGCGCAGGCTTCCGTCACACACAGTACTGTTGGAACACGAGCAGCAGTCCCCAGAATAGGTACAGCATGGATAGAAGTAGCGCCAGCTTCAGTCACACACAGTACTGGTGGAACACGAGCAGCAGTACCCAGAATAGGTACAGCACGGATAGAAGCAGCGCAGGCTTCAGTCACACACAGTACTGGTGGAACACGGGCAGCAGTACCCACAATAGGTACAGCACGGATATGAGCAGCGCAGGCTTCTGTTAACACACAGTACTGGTGGAACATGGGCAGCAGTACCCAGACTAGGTACAGCACAGATAGAAGCAGCGCAGCACTGCAGGCTTCCGTCACACACGGTACTGGTGGAACACAGGCACAAGGTACAGCACGGACAGGAGCAGTACAGGCTTCCGTCACACACAGTATAGGTGGAGCACGAGCAGCAATACCCGGAATACGTACAGCACAGATTGGCGCAGCACAGGCTTCCCTCCCACACAAAACTGGTGGAACACGAGCAGCAGTATCAAGAATAGGTACAGCACGGATAGGAGCAGCGCAGGCTTCTGTCACACAGTACTGGTGGAACACAGGCAGCAGTACCCAGAATAGGTACAGCACGGATAGGAGCAGCGCAGGCTTCCGTCACACACAGTACTGGTGGAACACGAGCAGCAGTACCTAGAATAGGTACAGCACAGATAGAAGCAGCGCAGGATTCAGTCACACACAGTAATGGTGGAACACGAGCAGCAGTACCCAGAATAGGTACAGCACAGATAGAAGCAGTGCAGGCTTCAGTCACACACAGTACAGATGGAACACGAGCAGCGGTACCATGAATAGGTACAGCATGGATAGAAGCAGCGCAGGCTTCTGTTAACACACAGTACTGGTGGAACACAGGCACAAGGTACAGCACGGACAGGAGCAGCACAGGCTTCAGTCACACACAGTACTGTTGGAACACAGGCACAAGGTACAGCACGGACAGGAGCAGCACAGGCTTCAGTCACACACAGTACTGTTGGAACACAGGCACAAGGTACAGCATGGATAGGAGCAGCGCAGGCTTCAGTCACACACAGTACTGGTGGAACACGGGCAGCAGTATCAAGAAAAGGTACAGTACGGCTAGGAGCAGTGCAGGCTTCAGTCACACACAGTACTGGTGGAACACGGGCAGCAGTATCGGTGGAACACGAGCAGCAATACCCAGAATAGGTACAGCATGGATAGGAGAAGCGCAGGCTTCCGTCACACACAGTACTGGTGGAACATGAGCAGCAGTATCAAGAATAGGTACAGCACGGATAGGAGCAGCGCAGGCTTCAGTCACACACAGTACTGGTGGAACACGAGCAGCAGTACCCAGAATAGGTACAGCAAGGATAGGAGCAGCGCAGGCTTCCGTCACACACAGTACTGTTGGAACACGGGCAGCAGTACCCAGAATAGGTACAGCACGGATATGAGCAGCGCAGGCTTCCGTCACACACAGTACTGGTGGAACACGAGCAGCAGTATCAAGAATAGGTACAGCACGGATAGGAGCAGCGAAGGCTTCAGTCACACACAGTACTGGTGGAACACGAGCAGCAGTATCAAGAAGAGGTACAGCATGGATATGAGCAGCGCAGGCTTCGGTCACACACAGTACTGGTGGAACACGAGCAGCAGTACCCAGAATAGGTACAGTACTGATAGGAGCAGCGCAGGCTTCAGTCACACACAGTACTGGGGGAACACGAGCAGCAGTACCCAGAATAGGTACAGCACGGATAGAAGCAGTGCAGGCTTCAGTCACACACAGTACTGGTGGAACACGAGCAGCAGTACCCAGAATAGGTACAGCACGGATAGAAGCAGCGCAGGCTTCTGTCACACACAGTACTGGTGGAAAACGAGCATCAGTATCAAGAATAGGTACAGCACGGATAGAAGCAGTGCAGGCTTCCATCTCACACCGTACTGGTGGAACACGAGCAGCAGTACCCAGAAGAGGCACAGCACGGATAGAAGCAGTGCAGGCTTCAGTCACACACAGTACTGGTGGAACACGAGCAGCAGTACCCAGAATAGGCACAGCACGGATAGAAGCAGCGCAGGCTTCAGTCACACACAATACTGGTGGAACACGAGCAGCAGTATCAAGAATAGGTACAGCGCAGGCTTCCGTCACACACAGTACTGGTGGAACACGGGCAGCAGTATCAAGAATAGGTACAGCACGGATAGGAGCAGCGCAGGCTTCTGTCACACACAGTACTGGTGGAACTCGAACAGCGGTACCCAGAATAGGTACAGCACGAATAGAAGCAGCGGAGGTTTCAGTCACACACAGTACTGGTGGAACACGAGCAGCGGTACCCAGAATAGGTACAGCATGGATAGGAGCAGCGCAGGCTTCAGTCACACACAGTACTGGTGGAACACGAGCAGCGGTACCCAGAATAGGTACAGCACGGATAGGAGCAGCGCAGGCTTCAGTCACACACAGTACTGGTGGAACACGAGCAGTGGTACCCAGAATAGGTACAGCACGGATAGGAGCAGCGCAGGCTTCAGTCACACACAGTACTGGTGGAACACGAGCAGCGGTACCCAGAATAGGTACAGCACGGATAGGAGCAGCACAGGCTTCAGTCACACACAGTACTGGTGGAACACGAGCAGCAGTATCAAGAACAGGTACAGCACGGATAGGAGCAGCGCAGGCTTCAGTCACACACGGTACTGGTGGAACACGGGCAGCAGTATCAAGAATAGGTACAGCACGGCTAGGAGCAGCGCAGGCTTCAGTCACACACAGTACTGGTGGAACAGGAGCAGCAGTACCCAGAATAGGTACAGCATGGATAGGAGCAGCGCAGGCTTCAGTCACACACAGTACTGGTGGAACACGAGCAGCAGTACCCAGAATAGGTACAGCATGGATAGGAGCAGCGCAGGCTTCCGTCACACACAGTAGTGGTGGAACACGAGCAGCAGTACCCAGAATAGGTACAGCATGGATAGGAGCAGCGCAGGCTTCAGTCACACACAGTACTGGTGGAACACGGCCAGCAGTACCCAGAATAGGTACAGCACGGATAGAAGCAGCGCCTGCTTCCGTCACACACAGTACTGGTGGAACACAGGCAACAGTGCCCAGAATAGGTACAGCATGGATAGAAGCAGCGCAGGCTTCAGTCACACACAGTACTGGTGGAACACGAGCAGCAGCACCCAGAATAGGTACAGCATGGATAGGAGCAGCGCAGGTTTCAGTCACACACAGTACTGGTGGAACACGAGCAGCAGCACCCAGAAAAGGTACAGCACGGATAGAAGCAGCACAGGCTTCAGTCACACACAGTACTGGTGGAACACGAGCAGCAGTACCCAGAATAGGTACAGCACGGATAGAAGCAGCGCAGGCTTCCGTCACACACAGTACTGGTGGAACACAGGCAGCAGTACCCAGAATAGGTACAGCACGGATAGGAGCAGCGCAGGCTTCCGTCACACACAGTACTGGTGGAACACGAGCAGCAGTATCAAGAATAGGTACAGCATGGATAGGAGCAGCGCAGGCTTCCGTCACACACAGTACTGGTGGAACACGAGCAGCACTATCAAGAATAGGTACAGTACAGCTAGGAGCAGCGCAGGCTTCAGTCACACACAGTACTGGTGGAACACGGGCAGCAGTACCCAGAATAGGTACAGCACGGATAGGAGCAGCGCAGGCTTCAGTCACACACAGTACTGGTGGAACACGAACAGCAGTACCCAGAATAGGTACAGCACGGATAGGAGCAGCGCAGGCTTCAGTCACACACAGTACTGGTGGAACACGAACAGCAGTACCCAGAATAGGTACAGCACGGATAGAAGCAGTGCAGGCTTCAGTCACACACAGTACTGGTGGAACACGAGCAGCGGTACCCAGAATAGGTACAGCACGGATAGAAGCAGCGCAGGCTTCCGTCACACACAGTACTGGTGGAACACTAGCAGCGGTACCCAGAATAGGTACAGCATGGATAGGAGCAGCGCAGGCTTCTGTCACACACAGTACTGGTGGAACACTAGCAGCGGTACCCAAATACGTACAGCACGGATAGGAGCAGCGCAGGCGTTCGTCACACACAGTACTGGTGGAACACGAGCAGCAGTATCAAGAATAGGTACAGCACCGATAGAAGCAGCGCAGGCTTCTGTCACACACAGTACTGGTGGAACACGAGCAGCAGTATCAAGAATAGGTACAGCACGGATAGAAGCAGCGCAGGCTTCAGTCACACACAGTACTGGTGGAACACGAGCAGCAGTATCAAGAATAGGTACAGCACGGATAGAAGCAGCGCAGGCTTCAGTCACACAGTACTGGTGGAACACGGGCAGCAGTACCCAGAATAGGTACAGCACGGATAGGAGCAGCGCAGGCTTCAGTCACACACAGTACTGGTGGAACACAGGCAGCAGTACCCAGAATAGGTACAGCACCGATAGAAGCAGCGCAGGCTTCAGTCACACACAATACTGGTGGAACACGAGCAGCAGTATCAAGAATAGGTACAGCACGGATAGAAGCAGCGCAGGCTTCAGTCACACACAGTACTGGTGGAACACGACCAGCAGCACCCAGAATAGGTACAGCATGGATAGAAGCAGCGCAGGCTTCAGTCACACACAGTACTGGTGGAACACGACCAGCAGCACCCAGAATAGGTACAGCACGGATAGAAGCAGCGCAGGCTTCAGTCACACACAGTACTGGTGGAACACGAGCAGCAGTATCAAGAATAGGTACAGCACGGCTAGGAGCAGCGCAGGCTTCAGTCACACACAGTACTGGTGGAACAGGAGCAGCAGTACCCAGAATAGGTACAGCACGGATAGGAGCAGCGCAGGCTTCAGTCACACACAGTACTGGTGGAACACAGGCAGCAGTACCCAGAATAGGTACAGCACGGATAGAAGCAGCGCAGGCTTCAGTCACACACAGTACTGGTTGAACACGAGCAGCAGTATCAAGAATAGGTACAGCACGGATAGGAGCAGCGCAGGCTTCAGTCACACACAGTACTGGTGGAACACGGGCAGCAGTGCCCAGAATAGGTACAGCATGGATAGGAGCAGCGCAGGCTTCAGTCACACACAGTACTGGTGGAACACGGGCAGCAGTACCCAGAATAGGTACAGCATGGATAGGAGCAGCGCAGGCGTCCGTCACACACAGTACTGGTGGAACACAAGCAGCAGTACCCAGAATAGGTACAGCATGGATATGAGCAGCGCAGGCTTCCGTCACACACAGTACTGGTTTAACACGAGCAGCAGTACCCAGAATAGGTACAGTACTGATAGGAGCAGCGCAGGCTTCAGTCACACACAGTACTGGGGGAACAAGAGCAGCAGTACCCAGAATAGGTACAGCACGGATAGAAGCAGTGCAGGCTTCAGTCACACACAGTACTGGTGGAACACGAGCAGCAGTACCCAGAATAGGTACAGCATGGATAGAAGCAGCGCAGGCTTCTGTCACACACAGTACTGGTGGAACACGAGCATCAGTATCAAGAATAGGTACAGCACGGATAGAAGCAGTGCAGGCTTCCATCTCACACCGTACTGGTGGAACACGAGCAGCAGTACCCAGAATAGGTACAGCATGGATAGAAGCAGCGCAGGCTTCAGTCACACACAGTACTGGTGGAACACGGACAGCAGTACCCAGAATAGGTACAGCACGGATATGAGCAGTGCAGGCTTCCGTCACACACAGTACTGGTGGAACACGAGCAGCAGTATCAAGAATAGGTACAGCACGGATAGGAGCAGCGAAGGCTTCAGTCACACACAGTACTGGTGGAACACGAGCAGCAGTATCAAGAAGAGGTACAGCATGGATATGAGCAGCGCAGGCTTCCGTCACACACAGTACTGGTGGAACACGAGCAGCAGTACCCAGAATAGGTACAGTACTGATAGGAGCAGCGCAGGCTTCAGTCACACACAGTACTGGGGGAACACCAGCAGCAGTACCCAGAATAGGTACAACACGGATAGAAGCAGTGCAGGCTTCAGTCACACACAGTACTGGTGGAACACGAGCAGCAGTACCCAGAATAGGTACAGCACGGATAGAAGCAGCGCAGGCTTCTGTCACACACAGTACTGGTGGAACACGAGCATCAGTATCAAGAATAGGTACAGTACGGATAGAAGCAGTGCAGGCTTCCATCTCACACCGTACTGGTGGAACACGAGCAGCAGTACCCAGAAGAGGCACAGCACGGATAGAAGCAGTGCAGGCTTCAGTCACACACAGTACTGGTGGAACACGAGCAGCAGTACCCAGAATAGGCACAGCACGGATAGAAGCAGCGCAGGCTTCAGTCACACACAATACTGGTGGAACACGAGCAGCAGTATCAAGAATAGGTACAGCACGGATAGGAGCAGCGCAGGCTTCCGTCACACACAGTACTGGTGGAACACAGGCAGCAGTATCAAGAATAGGTACAGCACGGATAGGAGCAGCGCAGGCTTCTGTCACACACAGTACTGGTGGAACTCGAACAGCGGTACCCAGAATAGGTACAGCACGGATAGAAGCAGCGGAGGTTTCAGAAACACACAGTACTGGTGGAACACGAGCAGCGGTACCCAGAATAGGTACAGCACGGATAGGAGCAGCGCAGGCTTCAGTCACACACAGTACTGGTGGAACACGAGCAGCGGTACCCAGAATAGGTACAGCACGGATAGGAGCAGCGCAGGCTTCAGTCACACACAGTACTGGTGGAACACGAGCAGTGGTACCCAGAATAGGTACAGCAAGGATAGGAGCAGCGCAGGCTTCAGTCACACACAGTACTGGTGGAACACGAGCAGCGGTACCCAGAATAGGTACAGCACGGATAGGAGCAGCACAGGCTTCAGTCACACACAGTACTGGTGGAACACGAGCAGCAGTATCAAGAACAGGTACAGCACGGATAGGAGCAGCGCAGGCTTCAGTCACACACGGTACTGGTGGAACACGGGCAGCAGTATCAAGAATAGGTACAGCACGGCTAGGAGCAGCGCAGGCTTCAGTCACACACAGTACTGGTGGAACAGGAGCAGCAGTACCCAGAATAGGTACAGCATGGATAGGAGCAGCGCAGGCTTCAGTCACACACAGTACTGGTGGAACACGAGCAGCAGTACCCAGAATAGGTACAGCATGGATAGGAGCAGCGCAGGCTTCCGTCACACACAGTAGTGGTGGAACACGAGCAGCAGTACCCAGAATAGGTACAGCATGGATAGGAGCAGCGCAGGCTTCAGTCACACACAGTACTGGTGGAACACGGCCAGCAGTACCCAGAATAGGTACAGCACGGATAGAAGCAGCGCCTGCTTCCGTCACACACAGTACTGGTGGAACACAGGCAGCAGTGCCCAGAATAGGTACAGCATGGATAGAAGCAGCGCAGGCTTCAGTCACACACAGTACTGGTGGAACACGAGCAGCAGCACCCAGAATAGGTACAGCATGGATAGGAGCAGCGCAGGCTTCAGTCACACACAGTACTGGTGGAACACGAGCAGCAGCACCCAGAAAAGGTGCAGCACGGATAGAAGCAGCACAGGCTTCAGTCACACACAGTACTGGTGGAACACAGGCAGCAGTACCCAGAATAGGTACAGCACGGATAGGAGCAGCGCAGGCTTCCGTCACACACAGTACTGGTGGAACACGAGCAGCAGTATCAAGAATAGGTACAGCATGGATAGGAGCAGCGCAGGCTTCCGTCACACACAGTACTGGTGGAACACGAGCAGCACTATCAAGAATAGGTACAGTACAGCTAGGAGCAGCGCAGGCTTCAGTCACACACAGTACTGGTGGAACACGAACAGCAGTACCCAGAATAGGTACAGCACGGATAGGAGCAGAGCAGGCTTCAGTCACACACAGTACTGGTGGAACACGAACAGCAGTACCCAGAATAGGTACAGCACGGATAGGAGCAGTGCAGGCTTCAGTCACACACAGTACTGGTGGAACACGAGCAGCGGTACCCAGAATAGGTACAGCACGGATAGAAGCAGCGCAGGCTTCCGTCACACACAGTACTGGTGGAACACTAGCAGCGGTACCCAGAATAGGTACAGCATGGATAGGAGCAGCGCAGGCTTCTGTCACACACAGTACTGGTGGAACACGAGCAGCGGTACCCAAATACGTACAGCACGGATAGGAGCAGCGCAGGCGTTCGTCACACACAGTACTGGTGGAACACGAGCAGCAGTACCCAGAATAGGTACAGCACGGATAGAAGCAGCGCCGGCTTCAGTCACACACAGTACTGGTGGAACACGAGCATCAGTATCAAGAATAGGTACAGCACGGATAGGAGCAGGGCAGGCTTCCGTCACACACAGTACTGGTGAAACACAAGCAGCGGTACCCAGAATAGGTACAGTACAATAGGAGCAGCGCAGGCTTCTGTCACACACAGTACTGGTGGAACACGAGCAGCAGTATCAAGAATAGGTACAGCATGGATAGGAGCAGCGCAGGCTTCAGTCACACACAGTACTGGTGGAACACGAGCAGCAGTATCAATAATAGGTACAGCACGGATAGGAGCAGCGCAGGCTTCAGTCACACACAGTACTGGTGGAACACGAGCAGCAGTACCCGGAATAGGTACAGCACAGATAGAAGCAGCGCAGGCTTCAGTCACACACAGCACTGGTGGAACACGAGCAGCAGTACCCAGAATAGGTACAGCACGGATAGGAGCAGTGCAGGCTTCAGTCACACACAGTACTGGTGGAACACGAGCAGCAGTACCCAGAATAGGCACAGCACGGATAGAAGCAGCGCAGGCTTCAGTCACACACAGCACTGGTGGAACACGAGCAGCAGTACCCAGAATAGGTACAGCACGGATAGGAGCAGCGCAGGCTTCAATCACACACAGTACTGGTGGAACACGAGCAGCAGTAGCCAGAATAGGTACAGCACGGATAGAAGCAGCTCAGGCTTCAGTCACACACAGTACTGGTGGAACACGGGCAGCAGTCCCCAGAATAGGTACAGCACGGTTAGGAGCAGCGCAGGCTTCAGTCACACACAGTATTGGTGGAACACGAGGAGCAGTACCAAGAATAGGTACAGCACGGATAGTAGCAGCGCAGGCTTCAGTCACACACAGTACTGGTGGAACACGAGCAGCAGTACACAGAATAGGTACAGCACGGATAGGAGCAGCGCAGGCTTCAGTCACACACAGTACTGGTGGAACACGAGCAGCAGGACCCAGAATAGGTTCAGCACGGATAGAAGCAGCGCAGGCTTCAGTCACACACAGTACTGGTGGAACACAGGCAGCAGTACCCAGAATAGGTACAGCATGGATAGGAGCAGCGCAGGCTTCAGTCACACACAGTACTGGTGGAACACGGGCAGCAGTATCAAGAATAGGTACAGCACGGATAGGAGCAGCGCAGGCTTCAGTCACACACAGTACTGGTGGAACACGAGCAGCAGTATCAAGAATAGGTACAGCACGGCTAGGAGCAGCGCAGGCTTCTGTCACACACAGTACTGGTGGAACACAGGCAGCAGTACCCAGAATAGGTACAGCACGGATAGAAGCAGCGCAGGCTTCCTTCACACACAGTACTGGGGGAACAAGAGCAGCAGTACCCAGAATAGGTACAGCATGGATAGGAGCAGCGCAGGCTTCCGTCACACACAGTACTAGTGGAACACGAGCATCAGTATCAAGAATAGGTACAGCATGGATAGGAGCAGCGCAGGCTTCCGTCACACACAGTACTGGTGGAACACGGGCAGCAGTACGCAGAATAGGTACAGCACGGATAGGAGCAGTGCAGGCTTCTGTCACACACAGTACTGGTGGAACACAGGCAGCAGTACCCAGAATAGGTTCAGCACGGATAGGAGCAGCGCAGGCTTCTGTCACACACAGTACTGGTGGAACACGAGCAGCAGTATCAAGAATAGGTACAGCACGGATAGAAGCAGCGCAGGCTTCAGTCACACACAGTACTGGTGGAACACGAGCAGCAGTAGCAAGAATAGGTACAGCACGGATAGAAGCAGCGCAGGGTTCAGTCACACACAGTACTGGTGGAACACGGGCAGCAGTATCAAGAATAGGTACAGTACGGCTAGGAGCTGCGCAGGCTTCAGTCACACACAGTACTGGTGGAACACGGGCAGCAGTATCAAGAATAGGTACAGCACGGATAGAAGCAGCGCAGGCTTCCGTCACACACAGTACTGGTGGAACACGAGCAGCGGTACCCAGAATAGGTACAGCATGGATAGGAGCAGCGCAGGCTTCTGTCACACACAGTACTGGTGGAACACGAGCAGCGGTACCCAGAATAGGTACAGCACGGATAGGAGCAGCGCAGGCTTTCGTCACACACAGTACTGGTGGAACACGAGCAGCAGGACCCAGAATAGGTACAGCACGGATAGAAGCAGAGCAGTCTTCCGTCACACACAGTACTGGTGGAACACGAGTAGCGGTACCCAGAATAGGTACAACACGGATAGGAGCAGCGCAGGCTTCAGTCACACACAGTACTGGTGGAACACGAGCAGCAGTACACAGAATAGGTACAGCATGGATATGAGCAGCGGAGGCTTCCGTCACACACAGTACTGGTGGAACACGAGCATCAGTATCAAGAATAGGTACAGCACGGATAGAAGCAGCGCAGGCTTCCGTCACACACAGTACTGGTGGAACACGAGCATCAGTATCAAGAATAGATACAGCATGGATAGGAGCAGCGCAGGCTTCCGTCACACACAGTACTGGTGGAACACGGGCAGCAGTACACAGAATAGGTACAGCACAGATAGGAGCAGCGCAGGCTTCTGTCACACACAGTACTGGTGGAACACAGGCAGCAGTACCCAGAATAGGTACAGCACGGATAGGAGCAGCGCAGGCTTCTGTCACACACAGTACTGGTGGAACACGAGCAGCAGTATCAAGAATAGGTACAGCACCGATAGAAGCAGCGCAGGCTTCAGTCACACACAGTACTGGTGGAACACGAGCAGCAGTATCAAGAATAGGTACAGCACGGATAGAAGCAGCGCAGGCTTCAGTCACACACAGTACTGGTGGAACACGAGCAGCAGTATCAAGAATAGGTACAGCACGGATAGAAGCAGCGCAGGCTTCAGTCACACACAGTACTGGTGGAACACGGGCAGCAGTACCCAGAATAGGTACAGCACGGATAGGAGCAGCGCAGGCTTCAGTCACACACAGTACTGGTGGAACACGGGCAGCAGTACCCAGAATAGGTACAGCACGGATAGAAGCAGTGTAGGCTTCAGTCACACACAGTACTGGTGGAACACGAGCAGCAGTATCAAGAATAGGTACAGCATGGATAGGAGCAGCGCATGGGTTCTGTCACACACAGTACTGGTGGAACACAGGCAGCAGTACCCAGAATAGGTACAGCACCGATAGAAGCAGCGCAGGCTTCAGTCACACACAATACTGGTGGAACACGAGCAGCAGTATCAAGAATAGGTACAGCACGGATAGAAGCAGCGCAGGCTTCAGTCACACACAGTACTGGTGGAACACGGGCAGCAGTACCCAGAATAGGTACAGCACGGATAGGAGCAGCGCAGGCTTCAGTCACACACAGTACTGGTGGAACACAGGCAGCAGTACCCAGAATAGGTACAGCACGGATAGAAGCAGCGCAGGCTTCAGTCACACACAGTACTGGTTGAACACGAGCAGCAGTATCAAGAATAGGTACAGCACGGATAGGAGCAGCGCAGGCTTCAGTCACACACAGTACTGGTGGAACACGGGCAGCAGTGCCCAGAATAGGTACAGCATGGATAGGAGCAGCGCAGGCTTCAGTCACACACAGTACTGGTGGAACACGAGCAGCAGTACCCAGAATAGGTACAGCACGGATAGGAGCAGCGCAGGCTTCTGTCACACAGAGTATTGGTGGAACACAAGCAGCAGTACCCAGAATAGGTACAGCACGGATGGAAGCAGCGCAGGCTTCTGTTAACACACAGTACTGGTGGAACATGGGCAGCAGTACCCAGACTAGGTACAGCACAGATAGAAGCAGCGCAGCACTGCAGGCTTCCGTCACACACGGTACTGGTGGAACACAGGCACAAGGTACAGCACGGACAGGAGCAGCACAGGCTTCAGTCACACACAGTACTGGTGGAACACGGGCAGCAGTATCCAGAATAGGTACAGTGCGGCTAGGAGCAGCGCAGGCTTCAGTCACACACAGTACTGGTGGAACACGGGCAGCAGTATCCAGAATAGGTACAGCACGGATAGGAGCAGCGCAGGCTTCAGTCACACACAGTACTGGTGGAACATGGGCACAAGGAACGAGACTAGGTACAGCATGGATAGGAGCAGCGCAGGCTTCAGTCACACACAGTACTGGTGGAACACGGGCAGCAGTACCCAGAATAGGTACAGTATGGATAGGAGCAGCGCAGACTTCAGTCACACATAGTACTGGTGGACCACGAGCAGCAGTATCAAGAATAGGTATAGCACGGATAGGAGCAGCGCAGGCTTCAGTCACACACAGTACTGGTGGAACACGAGCAGCGGTACCCAGAATAGGTACAACATGGATAGGAGCAGCGCAGGCTTCAGTCACACACAGTACTGGTGGAACACGGGCAGCAGTATCAAGAACAGGTACAGCACGGCTAGGAGCAGAGCAGGCTTCAGTCACACACAGTACTGGTGGAACACGGGCAGCAGTACCCAGAATAGGTACAGCATGGATAGGAGCAGCGCAGGCTTCAGTCACACACAGTACTGGTGGAACACGGGCAGCAGTACCCAGAATAGGTACAGCATGGATAGAAGCAGCGCAGGCTTCAGTCACACACAGTACTGGTGGAACATGGGCAGCAGTACCCAGACTAGGTACAGCACAGATAGAAGCAGCGCAGCAGGCTTCCATCACACACGGTACTGCTGGAACACAGGCACAAGGTACAGCACGGACAGGAGCAGCACAGGCTTCCGTCACACACAAAACTGGTGGAACACGAGCATCAGTATCAAGAATAGGTACAGCATGGATAGAAGCAGTGCAGGCTTCCGGCTCACACAGTACGGGTGGAACACGAGCAGCAGTATCAAGAATAGGCACAGCACGGATAGAAGCAGCGCAGGCTTCAGTCACACACAGTACTGGTGGAACACGAGCAGCGGTACCCAGAATAGGCACAGCATGGATATGAGCAGCGCAGGCTTCCGTCACAAACAGTACTGGTGGAACACGAGCATCAGTATCAAGAATAGGTACAGCACGGCTAGGAGCAGCGCAGGCTTCTGTCACACACAGTACTGGTGGAACACGAGCATCAGTATCAAGAAAAGGTACAGCATGGATAGGAGCAGCGCAGGCTTCCGTCACACACAGTACTGGTGGAACACTGGCAGCAGGGCCCAGAATAGGTACA
Source organism: Calotriton arnoldi (assembly GCA_963921515.1). Lineage (NCBI taxonomy): Eukaryota > Metazoa > Chordata > Amphibia > Caudata > Salamandridae > Calotriton > Calotriton arnoldi. The sequence goes on along the minus strand of CAWUFW010005916.1, from coordinate 1,196,457 downwards.
GCACGGATAGAAGCAGCGCAGGCTTCCGTCACACACAGTACTGGTGGAACACTGGCAGCAGGGCCCAGAATAGGTACAGCACTGATAGAAGCAGCGCAGGCTTCCGTCACACACAGTACTGGTGGAACACTGGCAGCAGGGCCCAGAATAGGTACAGCACGGATAGAAGCAGCGCAGGCTTCCGTCACACACAGTACTGGTGGAACACTGGCAGCAGTACGCAGAATAGGTACAGCACGGATAGGAGCAGCGCAGGCTTCAGTCACACACAGTACTGGTGGAACACGAGCAGCAGTATCAAGAATAGGTACAGCACGGATAGAAGCAGCGCAGGCTTCAGTCACACACAGTACTGGTGGAACACGGGCAGCAGTATCCAGAATAGGTACAGCACGGATAGGAGCAGCGCAGGCTTCAGTCACACACAGTACTGGTGGAACACGGGCAGCAGTATCCAGAATAGGTACAGCACGGATAGGAGCAGCGCAGGCTTCAGTCACACACAGTACTGGTGGAACACGGGCAGCAGTACCCAGAATAGGTACAGCATGGGTAGAAGCAGCGCAGGCTATAGTCACACACAGTACTGGTGGAACACGAGCAGCAGTACCCAGAATAGGTACAGCACGGATAGGAGCAGCGCAGGCTTCAGACACACACAGTACTGGTGGAACACGAGCAGCAGGACCCAGAATAGGTACAGCACGGATAGAAGCATCGCAGGCTTCAGTCACACACAGTACTGGTGGAACCCGAGCAGCAGTATCAAGAATAGGTACAGCATGGATAGAAGCAGCGCAGGCTTCAGTCACACACAGTACGGGTGGAACACGAGCAGCAGTATCAAGAATAGGTACAGCACGGATAGAAGCATCGCAGGCTTCAGTCACACACAGTATTGGTGGAACACGAGCATCAGTATCAAGAATAGGTACAGCATGGATAGAATCAGCGCAGGCTTCATTCACACACAGTATTGGTGGAACACGGGCAGCAGTACCCAGAATAGGTACAGCACGGATAGAAGCAGCGCAGGCTTCAGTCACACACAGTACTGGTGGAACATGGGCACAAGGTACAAGACTAGGTACAGCATGGATATGAGCAGCACAGGCTTCTGTCACACACAGTACTGGTGGAACACGAGCAGCAGTGCCCAGAATAGGTACAGCACGGATAGGAGCAGCGCAGGCTTCAGTCACACACAGTACTGGTGGAACACGGGCAGCAGTGCCCAGAATAGGTGCAGCACGGACAGAAGCAGCGCAGGCTTCAGTCAGACACAGTACTGGTGGAACACGGGCACAAGGTACAGCACGGACAGGAGCAGCGCAGGCTTCAGTCACACACAGTACTGGTGGAACACGTGCACAAGGAACAAGACTAGGTACAGCATGGATATGAGCAGCGCAGGCTTCTGTCACACACAGTACTGGTGGAACTCGGGAAGCAGGACCCAGACTAGGTACAGCACAGATCGAAGCAGCGCAGCACTGCAGGCTTCCGTCACACACAGAACAGATTCACCACAGAAAGCAGCAGTAAAGCGTGACTCAAAGACGAAAGGTACAAAAAACAGGCAGCAGCAGTGTCCATTTTCTTCAGTCATAGCAGGAACAGCACAGACAGCAGCACTGCAGTCGTCCCTCTCACACATGAAAGGGACAATAGCAGCACAGGCTTCCTTTCCATGCACGTGTCCAGCAGCAACACAAGCTTCACTGAAACACAAAACAGTACCACTTAAGCAGGGGCAGCGAAACACAAGCTTCAATCACACAACAGCTGCGCAATAGTCACTCACCCACAACTGGTATTGTACAGGAAACCGTAGTGCGAGCTTCCACTCCATCACACACAAAACTGGTACAGCACAAGCAGATGCAGGGCAAGCTTCCATCACACAGAGAACACACAGCAGCTGTGCAACAGCCACTCATCTACAACTGATACTGTACAGAGAACCGCAGTGCAAGCTTCCATTTCATTATACACAAAACTAGTACAATACAAGCAGATGCAGGGCAAGCTTCCATCACACAGAAAACACACAGCAGCTGTGCAATAGTCACTCACCCACAACTGGCACTGTAAAGGAAACTGTAGTGCAAGCTTCCATTCATCACACACAAAACTGGGACAGCACAAGCAGATGCAGGGCAGGCTTCCATCACACAGAGAACACACAGCAGCTGTGCAATGGCCAATCACCCAGAACTGTACAGGGAACCGCGGCGCAAGCTTCCATTTCATCACAAACAAAACTGGTACAGCAGAGGCAGGGCAAGCTACCATTGCACAAAGAACACCCAGCCACTGTGCAACAGCCACTCACCCACAACTGATACTGTACAGAGAACCAAAGTGCAAGCTTCCATTCCATTACACACAAAACTAGTACAGTACAAGCAGACGCGGGGCAAGCTTCCATCACACAGAGAAGACAGCAGCTGTGCAACGGCCAATCACCCAGAACTGTACAGGGAACCGCAGTGCAAGCTTCCATTCCATCACAAACAAAACTGGTACAGCAGAGGCAGGGCAAGCTTCCATCACACAGAGAACACACAGCCGCTGTGCAACAGTCACTCACCCACAACTGATACTGTACAGAGAACCACAGTGCAAGCTTCCATTCCATTACACACAAAACTGGTACAGCACAAGCAGACGCAGGGCAAGCGTCCCTCACACAGAAAACACACAGCAGCTGTGCAATAGTCACTCACCCACAACTGGCACTGTAAAGGAAACCGTAGTGCAAGTTTCCATTCCATCACACACAAAACTGGGACAGCAAAAGCAGATGCAGGGCAAGCTTCCATCACACAGAGAACACACAGCAGCTGTGCAATGGCCAATCACCCAGAACTGTACAGGGAACCGCAGCACAAGCTTTCATTCAATCACAAACAAAACTGGTACAGCAGAGGCTGGGCAAGCTTCCATCACACAGAGAACACACAGCAGCTGTGCAACAGCCACTCATCTACAACTGATACTGTACAGAGAACCGCAGTACAAGCTTCCATTCCATTACACACAAAACTGGTACAGCACAAGCAGATGCAGGGCAAGTTTCCATCACACAGAAAAGACAGCAGCTGTCAACGGCCAATCACCCAGACCTCCTCAGGTAACCCCAGTGCAAGCTTCCATTCCATCACAAACAAAACTAGTACAATACAAGAAGATGCAGGGCAAGCTTCCATCAGACAGAAAACACACAGCAGCTGTGCAATAGTCACTCACCCACAACTGGCACTGTAAAGGAAACCGTAGTGCAAGCTTCCATTCCATCACACACAAAACTGGGACAGCAAAAGCAGATGCAGGGCAAGCTTCCATCACACAGAAAACACACAGCAGAGTGCAAGACTGCACACCTCTCTCACATACAACATGCTACAGCATATGGCAGAAGTGAAGCTTCCCCTCACAAACAGAAGAGTTGTCTGAAGACTTTTAGTGCACCCTGAGCCTTGATGGTGGATCACGCAAGTTGTGTTAATCCTCGAACACACAACCTTTTCGTTGTTAACAGAAACCGAGGCCTATTGGCTTTATCGGCGTGTATTTATGCGGTGACGTATTTCATATGGAAGGGCACTGGTGTGGGAAAGAGAGGCCTGGGGTGTCGCATATCAATCCAAGGAAGGGCGCACCCTCGGTAAGGCAGCAGCAGCGCACTGCTAAGGTCTGCTGGCGTTTCCTGTTCGGCTCCGGATCACGAGGCCCCCTGGGGAGACTCATCGGCCGGAGCTTCTTCATATCCGACATGGCAGTCAGTCCTACGTGTGATTGGGCCGAGCACAGGAGGACAGACATACCCAGCTGTTGTGAAGAAGAGGGTGTGTTGATTAGAGGAAACCGCCATCCTTGTAAAAAAAAACCCTTCACCTCTCTGCCTTATAAACTGTTCATTTAATTATGTATTCACCGCTCATCAGGGAGTTAGAGTCTTAAGAAGGTAGCTTGTCAGTCTGCGGTTTGGAACAGGTGCAACACCCAGGTAGAGATCTGAAGGCACCTGTGTGCACACATTAAAACCTTTCAAAGAGGTGGGCACCTGTGGGCACACATCAAAACCTTTCAAAGAGGTGGGCACACATCAAAACCTTCCCAAAGAGGTGGGCACCTGTGGGCACACATCAAAACCTTTCAAAGAGGTGGGCACCTGTGTGCACACATCAAAACCTTCCCAAAGAGGTGGGCACACGTTTGGTTATCAAGAGCAGAGTTACTTAGGGTGCAGCTGTGCGGTTCCTAATAATGAACTACTAGGTAACGGCTACTTCTCCCCCAAGAACCAACTCCAACAACAGGCCTCTGAAGGACATGAGCAGGACTTCCAGGGTGCTGATGTGGAGTAGCACCTGAGTGAGAGTGGTGCCAGACCTCACATATTCACTCACTCATCCGCCTATACATTCCTCTCGGTGACTTACGCGCCAGAGATCGGTCTGTAACCTACATGTCACTCGTGCCTTTATCGTGGATGTTCCGTGAGCGATGAACGCTTCAACTAGTCTGCGAAGGATGGAAGACGGTACTTGCTGCCTTCTATGAGAGGGAAGCTTGCTTTTGGGAAGAATGGAAGGCAGTACTTTGCTGCCTTCTATGAGAGGGAAGCTTGCTTTGCTGCTACAATCCTGTTGCTGTTCTGAGAGGAAGCAAAGCTTCCACCACTGCTGTTACCTGATTTGTAGGTATCCTCCAATGGGGAAAGCTTGCACTGCGCTACCTTAAGGTATTTCCAATGCTGTTGCGTCACCTTATGAAAAAAGATTATATTGAATACACTTGTGTAGGAAATTAGATTTTTGGTTGAGGGGTGAAGACCCTTCTCAAGCAACAATCATAATCCTTGTCAAGGTGAACCACAAAAATCACTAAATTAACCTGTGCTCAATCTACTGTTTGGCACAAAAGCAGTCAGACTTACCTTAGATGCAATATGTCAAGTATTTATGCAGCTCTCAAACAGTAATAAAGTAAAAGCAGAACACAAGAATTTAGAAAAATAGAGAATTTTAATAAATAAAGTGAAACGAGAATGACAAAAATCCAATCAGTAGAACTGGAGATTTGCAATTCAAAGATTTTAGACAAGTATATAGTCTAAAAACAATAAGAACCACTCACGGTTATCTGGTCGTGCTAGACTTAGGGGAAGTCACAAGTTGAGGCCAACCGTGCTGGAGCACGGGCCGGATAGAGGAACCAGGTTAGTCCCGCTGAAAAAGTTACCTTCTCAAAGTCCAGTGCAAAGAGTCCAGTTTGGGTGGAGCAAATGTGCAGCTGGACATTGTGGATGGTCATTGCTGTATCGCGAAGATCTGGTTGGGCGTCGTGGTCACGCGGGCTGTCAATGCTGTAGCGCAAAGTGCAGATCTCACGTTTCTGGTCTTTGCTGGTAGTCACTGTAGCGCACAGAGTTGGGTTCACCGGGACTCCGCGTTGGCGGTCGTAGTGGGCTGCAGATTCTTGGCGCAAACTGGCCCGTTCTCAGTCGCTAAGAGCCCAAAACTTCAGGATTTCTCCCTTTCTTGGTGGCAGAGGAGTGTACTCTGATGCCAGCCAAGAGTCTAGGACCTGAGGAGGAGGAACAACGTGGGGATCAGGGACTCACTCTAGGAGAGGCCAGCTGGGCTCAGGCAGCTGGTCAGTCGAGCAGTTGCAGGGTGGGCTCTGCAGCTTGGTGTGTCCCTGTAGCTCAGAACAGGAGGCCAGTCAGCTAGCTCTTCGAGCCACTCTGGTGACCCTGGGTTCAAGGAGCAGGTCCTTCCTCAGGCAGCAGGCAGTCCTTCCAGGAGCAGGGCAGTCCTTCTTCGGACTCTTCCACAGGTCCAGAAGGGATCCGATGAGTGGTTCAAGGGGTCCAATATTTATATCTGGTGCCAGTCTTTGAAGTGGGGAAACTTTAGGCTACCCCCACATCTGGTTCTGGAAAGTCCCTTCCTTCCCCTGCACAGGTTCCAAGCCTCAGTACACAGAGTACCCTCTACTAGGGACTTACAAATAAATGAGTCAATTAGGTGTAGGCAATTGTACCATGTTTTAGGGAGAGAATACAAGCACTTTAGTACTGGTTAGCAGTGGTAACATACAGAAACCTAAAGCCAAAATAAACAAATTCTCCAAACGGGCAGGGTGAAGGCAAAATGATTGGGAGAAACCACGCCAAGGATGTCATGTCTAACAACTTGCTTAACCTATGAACCAGTGACAACCAGTCTCCTCGAGGTGATGGGACAACATATGAAGATAGAGCTGATGGTCTGCCTCGTGCCTAAAAGCCTGCCTGCTCATAGAAGGAAGGAGGTTCCTCGCCCTCTAGGAGTAAAGACTCTCCCGAAAGAGAAGCCTAGCCTGTTCATGGGATGAGGATCACCCAGAGGAAGCTGACTGAGCAGGAGCGAAGCCAGTAGTGACTCATGGTTTGAGATGTCCCCCTGTCTTGTTGTAGATTGCCCTAAGACTTTCCCGTGTCCTCCAGAATCCTGCTGTGGGATTGAGAAACTAGTGCTCCCTCTGCCCAATGTCAAAGATGAAGACCCCTCATCCCTGCTGAAGCGGAAGCTCTGATCATCCTGGATGTCGCAACTGCCTCCCGAGGACCAGACCAGCCAAAAACAAACGCTTGCCATGCAGACCTCCCCTGCTGATCCCGCCAGCAGATCATGGTCAGAGAGGGACAGCTGCCATGGCCCCTGATCAACAAAGCCATAGCCACAGTAAAAGGCCCGCAGAATGCTCCCACCGGCGACCCCCAGAGCTGCATTGTCACAGTGAAGGTAAAAGCAGGGCCTAGCTCTGAGCAGCACAAACGAGTGAGTGCGCAGAGCAATATCCCGTATGAGCTAAAGACGTTTGTCCAGGTGAACACAAGATGGTGTAAACCACTGAACTTTATTCATGCATCTAGTCGGTGGGGAAATCCAGAGTGAACTGCACCGGTGACCAATTAATGCCAAGAACCATACCATACCAGGGACTAGAGACATTAGCCAACCTCCTGTAAGTGACAAGGGCCCTGGAGGGTAAACACCCATTACCACAAATCTTTCACCCCACATACCATCACCCCGCATACTATTATAACGCACCTACCATGACTCCGCAATGCCATTACAACGCATGGCATTACATTTCACATGCTTTTACCACGCATACATTTACAACGAAAATCGTGATAAACGCATGAATGGAAAAAGCATTTTTTTTTTATATGCAAGTATAAGGTAAGTATGGGTATAGGGGTATATGTTTTGGGGTTCTGGGGAAATTATAGTGTAAAGTGTATTTTTGTATTTTTAGGGTTCAGGGTGGGTTAGGGTTTTGGGGTGCCTGGGGTATTTTTAGTGTTCAGGGTGCGTTTAGGTTTTGGGGTACTTGGGTAATTTTAGGGGTCAGGGTGGGTTAGGGTTTTGGGGTGCATTGAGTATTTTTAGGCTTTAGGGTGCGTTTAGGTTTAGGGGTGCTGGGGTATTTTTAGGGGTTAGGGTGAGTTAAGGTTTTGGGGTGCAGGGGGTATTTTTAGGGTTCAGGGTGAGTTTAGGTTTTGGGGTGCTGGGGTATTTTTAGAATAGGTACAGTACGGATAGGAGCAGCGCAGGCTTCAGTCACACACAGTACTGGTGGAACACGAGAAGCAGTATCAAGAATAGGTACAGCACGGATAGAAGCAGCGCAGTCTTCCGTCACACACAGTACTGGTGGAACATGAGCAGCAGTACCCAGAATAGGTACAGCATGGATAGGAGCAGCGCAGGCTTCCGTCACAAACAGTACTGGTGGAACACGAGAAGCAGTATCAAGAATAGGTACAGCACGGATAGAAGCAGCGCTGGCTTCCGTCACACACAGTACTGGTGGAACACGAGCAGCCGTATCAAGAATAGGTATAGCACGGATAGGAGCAGCGCAGGCTTCAGTCACACACAGTACTGGTGGAACTCTAGCAGCAGTACCCAGAATAGGTACAGCACGGATAGAAGCAGCGCCGGCTTCCGTCACACACAGTACGGGTGGAACACGAGCAGCGGTACACAGAATAGGTACAGCACGGATAGAAGCAGTGCAGGCTTCAGTCACACACAGTACTGGTGGAACACGAGCAGCGGTACCCAGAATAGGCACAGCACGGATAGGAGCAGCGCAGGCTTCAGTCACACACAGTACTGGTGGAACACGAGCAGCGGTACCCAGAATCGGCACAGCACCGATAGGAGCAGCGCAGGCTTCTGTGTCACACAGTACTGGTGGAACCCGAGCAGCAGTATCAAGAATAGGTACAGCACGGATAGAAGCAGCGCAGGCTTCAGTCACAGACAGTACTGGTGGAACACGAGCAGCCGTATCAAGAATAGGTACAGCACGGATAGAAGCATCGCAGGCTTCAGTCACACACAGTATTGGTGGAACACGAGCATCAGTATCAAGATTAGGTACAGCATGGATAGAAGCAGCGCAGGCTTCAGTCACACACAGTACTGGTGGAACACGGGCAGCAGTACCCAGAATAGGTACAGCACGGATAGAAGCAGCGCAGGCTTCAGCCACACACAGTACTGGTGGAACACGGGCACAAGGTACAGCACGGACAGGAGCAGCGCAGGCTTCAGTCACACACAGTACTGGTGGAACACGGGCACAAGGAACAAGACTAGGTACAGCATGGATATGAGCAGCGCAGGCTTCAGTCACACAAAGTACTGGTGGAACATGAGCAGCAGTACCCAGACTAGGTACAGCATGGATAGGAGCAGCGCAGGCTTCAGTCACACACAGTACTGGTGGAACATGAGCAGCAGTACCCAGACTAGGTACAGCATGGATAGGAGCAGCGCAGGCTTCAGACACACACAGTACTGGTGGAACACAAGCAGCGGTACCCAGAATAGGTACAGTACGGCTAGGAGCTGCGCAGGCTTCAGTCACACAAAGTACTGGTGGAACATGAGCAGCAGTACCCAGACTAGGTACAGCATGGATAGGAGCAGCGCAGGCTTCAGACACACACAGTACTGGTGGAACACAAGCAGCGGTACCCAGAATAGGTACAGTACGGATAGGAGCAGCGCAGGCTTCAGACACACACAGTACTGGTGGAATACGAGCAGCAGGACCCAGAATAGGTACAGCATGGATAGGAGCAGCGCAGGCTTCAGTCACACACAGTACTGGTGGAACACGGGCAGCAGTACCCAGAATAGGTACAGCATGGATAGGAGCAGCGCAGGCTACAGTCACACACAGTACTGGTGGAACACGAGCAGCGGTACCCAGAATAGGTACAGCACGGATAGGAGCAGCGCAGGCCTCAGTTACACACAGTACTGGCGGAACACGGGCAGCAGTATCAAGAATAGGTACAGCATGGATAGGAGCAGCGCAGGCTTCAGTCACACACAGTACTGGTGGAACACGAGAAGCAGTATCAAGAATAAGTACAGCACGGATAGAAGCAGTGCCGGCTTCCGTCACACACAGTACTGGTGGAACACGAGCAGCCGTATCAAGAATAGGTACAGCATGGATAGGAGCAGCGCAGGCTTCAGTCACACACAGTACTGGTGGAACACGGGCCGCAGTACCCAGAATAGGTACAGTACGGATAGGAGCAGCACAGGGTCCAGTCACACACAGTACTGGTGGAACACGAGCAGCGGTACCCAGAATAGGTACAGCACGGATAGAAGCAGTGCAGGCTTCAGTCACACACAGTACTGGTGGAACACGAGCAGCGGTACCCAGAATAGGCACAGCACGGATAGGAGCAGCGCAGGCTTCAGTCACACACAGTACTGGTGGAACACGAGCAGCGGTACCCAGAATAGGCACAGCACCGATAGGAGCAGCGCAGGCTTCTGTGTCACACAGTACTGGTGGAACCCGAGCAGCAGTATCAAGAATAGGTACAGCACGGATAGAAGCAGCGCAGGCTTCAGTCACACACAGTACGGGTGGAACACGAGCAGCAGTATCAAGAATAGGTACAGCACGGATAGGAGCAGCGCAGGCTTCAGTCACACACAGTATTGGTGGAACACAAGCATCAATATCAAGATTAGGTACAGCACGGATAGAAGCAGCGCAGGCTTCAGTCACACACAGTACTGGTGGAACACGGGCAGCAGTACCCAGAATAGGTACAGCACGGATAGGAGCAGCGCAGGCTTCAGTCACACACAGTACTGGTGGAACACGGGCAGCAGTATCAAGAATAGGTACAGCACGGATAGGAGCAGCGCAGGCTTCCGTCACACACAGTACTGGTGGAACACGAGCAGCAGTATCAAGAATAGGTACAGCACGGCTAGGAGCAGCGCAGGCTTTTGTCACACACAGTACTGGTGGAACACGAGCAGCGGTACCCAGAATAGGTACAGCACGGATAGGAGCAGCGCAGGCTTCAGTCACACACACAGTAGTGGTGGAACACGGGCAGCAGTACCCAGAATAGGTACAGCACGGATATGAGCAGCGCAGGCTTCCGTCACACACAGTACTGGTGGAACAAGAGCATCAGTATCAAGAATAGGCACAGCACGGCTAGGAGCAGCACAGGCTTCTGTGTCACACAGTACTGGTGGAACACGAGCAGCAGTATCAAGAATAGGTACAGCACGGCTAGGAGCAGCGCAGGCTTTTGTCACACACAGTACTGGTGGAACACGAGCAGCGGTACCCAGAATAGGTACAGCACGGATAGGAGCAGCGCAGGCTTCTGTCACACACAGTACTGGTGGAACACGAGCAGCGGTACCCAGAATAGGTACAGCACGGATAGGAGCAGCGCAGGCTTCCGTCACACACAGTACTGGTGGAACACGAGCAGCAGTATCAAGAATAGGTACAGCATGGATAGGAGCAGCGCAGGCTTCAGTCACACACAGTACTGGTGGAACACGAGAAGCAGTATCAAGAATAAGTACAGCACGGATAGAAGCAGTGCCGGCTTCCGTCACACACAGTACTGGTGGAACACGAGCAGCCGTATCAAGAATAGGTACAGCATGGATAGGAGCAGCGCAGGCTTCAGTCACACACAGTACTGGTGGAACACGGGCCGCAGTACCCAGAATAGGTACAGTACGGATAGGAGCAGCACAGGGTCCAGTCACACACAGTACTGGTGGAACACGAGCAGCGGTACCCAGAATAGGTACAGCACGGATAGAAGCAGTGCAGGCTTCAGTCACACACAGTACTGGTGGAACACGAGCAGCGGTACCCAGAATAGGTACAGCACGGATAGGAGCAGCGCAGGCTTCCGTCACACACAGTACTGGTGGAACACGAGCAGCAGTATCAAGAATAGGTACAGCACGGATAGGAGCAGCGCAGGCTTCCGTCACACACAGTACTGGTGGAACATGAGCAGCAGTATCAAGAATAGGTACAACACGGATAAGAGCAGCGCAGGCTTCAGTCACACACAGTACGGGTGGAACACGAGCAGCAGTATCAAGAATAGGTACAGCACGGATAGAAGCAGCGCAGGCTTCAGTCACACACAGAACTGGTGGAACACGAGCAGCAGTATCAAGAATAGGTACAGCACGGATAGAAGCAGCGCAGGCTTCAGTCACACACAGTACTGGTGGAACACGAGCATCAGTATCAAGAATAGGTACAGCACGGCTAGGAGCAGCGCAGGCTTTTGTCACACACAGTACTGGTGGAACACGAGCAGCGGTACCCAGAATAGGTACTGGACGGATAGGAGCAGCGCAGGCTTCTGTCACACACAGTACTGGTGGAACACGAGCAGCAGTACCCAGAATAGGTACATTACGGATAGGAGCAGCGCAGGCTTCAGACACACACAGTACTGGTGGAATATGAGCAGCAGGACCCAGAATAGGTACAGCACGGATAGAAGCATCGCAGGCTTCAGTCACACACAGTACTGGTGGAACCCGAGCAGCAGTATCAAGAATAGGTACAGCACGGATAGGAGCAGCGCAGGCTTCAGTCACACACAGTACTGGTGGAACACGTGCACAAGGAACAAGACTAGGTACAGCATGGATATGAGCAGCGCAGGCTTCTGTCACACACAGTACTGGTGGAACTCGGGAAGCAGGACCCAGACTAGGTACAGCACAGATCGAAGCAGTGCATCACTGCAGGCTTCCGTCACACACAGAACAGATTCACCACAGAAAGCAGCAGTAAAGCGTGACTCAAAGACGAAAGGTACAAAAAACAGGCAGCAGCAGTGTCCATTTTCTTCAGTCATAGCAGGAACAGCACAGACAGCAGCACTGCAGTCGTCCCTCTCACACATGAAAGGGACAATAGCAGCACAGGCTTCCTTTCCATGCACGTGTCCAGCAGCAACACAAGCTTCACTGAAACACAAAACAGGTACCACTTAAGCAGGGGCAGCGAAACGCAAGCTTCAATCACACAGCAGCTGCGCAATATTCACTCACCCACAACTGGTATTGTACAGGAAACCGTAGTGCGAGTTTCCACTCCATCACACACAAAACTGGTACAGCACAAGCAGATGCAGGGCAAGCTTCCATCACACAGAGAACACACAGCAGCTGTGCAACAGCCACTCATCTACAACTGATACTGTACAGAGAACCGCAGTGCAAGCTTCCATTTCATTATACACAAAACTAGTACAATACAAGCAGATGCAGGGCAAGCTTCCATCACACAGAGAACACACAGCAGCTGTGCAACAGCCACTCATCTACAACTGATACTGTACAGAGAACCGCAGTGCAAGCTTCCATTCCATTACACACAAAACTGGTACAGCACAAGCAGATGCAGGGCAAGTTTCCATCACACAGAAAAGACAGCAGCTGTCAACGGCCAATCACCCAGACCTCCTCAGGGAACCCCAGTGCAAGCTTCCATTCCATCACAAACAAAACTGGTACAGCAGAGACAGGGCAAGCTTCCATCACACACAAAACACACAGCAGCTGTGCAATAGTCGCTCACCAACAACTGGCACTGTAAAGGAAACCGTAGTGCAAGCTTCCATTCCATCACACACAAAACAGGGACAGCAAAAGCAGATGCAGGGCAAGCTTCCATCACACAGAAAACACACAGCAGAGTGCAAGACTGCACACCTCTCTCACACACAACATGCTACAGCATATGGCAGAAGTGAAGCTTCCCCTCACAAACAGAAGAGTTGTCTGAAGACTTTTAGTTCACCCTGAGCCTTGATGGTGGATCACGCAAGTTGTGTTAATCCTCGAACACACAACCTTTTCGTTGTTAACAGAAACCGAGGCCTATTGGCTTTATCGGCGTGTATTTATGCGGTGACGTATTTCATATGGAAGGGCACTGGTGTGGGAAAGAGAGGCCTGGGGTGTCGCATATCAATCCAAGGAAGGGCGCACCCTCGGTAAGGCAGCAGCAGCGCACTGCTAAGGTCTGCTGGCGTTTCCTGTTCGGCTCCGGATCACGAGGCCCCCTGGGGAGACTCATCGGCGGGAGCTTCTTCATATCCGACATGGCAGTCAGTCCTACGTGTGATTGGGCCGAGCACAGGAGGACAGACATACCCAGCTGTTGTGAAGAAGAGGGTGTGTTGATTAGAGGAAACCGCCATCCTTGTAAAAAAAAACCCTTCACCTCTCTGCCTTATAAACTGTTCATTTAATTATGTATTCACCGCTCGTCAGGGAGTTAGAGTCTTAAAAAGGTAGCTTGTCAGTCTGCGGTTTGGAACAGGTGCAACACCCAGGTAGAGATCTGAAGGCACCTGTGTGCACACATTAAAACCTTTCAAAGAGGTGGGCACCTGTGTGCACACATCAAAACCTTCCCAAAGAGGTGGGCACCTGTGGGCACACATCAAAACCTTTCAAAGAGGTGGGCACCTGTGTGCACACATCAAAACCTTCCCAAAGAGGTGGGCACCTGTGGGCACACATCAAAACCTTCCCAAAGAGGTGGGCACCTGTGTGCACACATCAAAACCTTCCCAAAGAGGTGGGCACCTGTGGGCACACATCAAAACCTCTCAAAGAGGTGGGCACCTGTGGGCACACATCAAAACCTTCCCAAAGAGGTGGGCACCTGTGTGCACACATCAAAACCTTCCCAAAGAGGTGGGCACACGTTTGGTTATCAAGAGCAGAGTTACTTAGGGTGCAGCTGTGCGGTTCCTAATAATGAACTACTAGGTAACGGCTACTTCTCCCCCAAGAACCAACTCCAACAACAGGCCTCTGAAGGACATGAGCAGGACTTCCAGGGTGCTGATGTGGAGTAGCACCTGAGTGAGAGTGGTGCCAGACCTCACATATTCACTCACTCATCCGCCTATACATTGCTCTCGGGGACTTACGCGCCAGAGATCGGTCTGTAACCTACATGTCTCTCGTGCCTTTAGCGTGGATGTTCCGTGAGCGATGAACGCTTCAACTAGTCTGCGAAGAATGGAAGACGGTACTTGCTGCCTTCTATGAGAGGGAAGCTTGCTTTTGGGAGGAATGGAAGGCAGTACTTTGCTGCCTTCTATGAGAGGGAAGCTTGCTTTGCTGCTACAATCCTGTTGCTGTTCTGAGAGGAAGCAAAGCTTCCACCACTGCTGTTACCTGATTTGTAGGTATCCTCCAATGGGGAAAGCTTGCACTGCGCTACCTTAAGGTATTTCCAATGCTGTTGCGTCACCTTATGAAAAAAGATTATATTGAATACACTTGTGTAGGAAATTAGATTTTTGGTTGAGGGGTGAAGACCCTTCTCAAGCAACAATCATAATCCTTGTCAAGGTGAACCACAAAAATCACTAAATTAACCTGTGCTCAATCTACTGTTTGGCACAAAAGCAGTCAGACTTACCTTAGATGCAATATGTCAAGTATTTATGCAGCTCTCAAACAGTAATAAAGTAAAAGCAGAACACAAGAATTTAGAAAAATAGAGAATTTTAATAAATAAAGTGAAACGAGAATGACAAAAATCCAATCAGTAGAACTGGAGATTTGCAATTCAAAGATTTTAGACAAGTATATAGTCTAAAAACAATAAGAACCACTCACGGTTATCTGGTCGTGCTAGACTTAGGGGAAGTCACAAGTTGAGGCCAACCGTGCTGGAGCACGGGCCGGATAGAGGAACCAGGTTAGTCCCGCTGAAAAAGTTACCTTCTCAAAGTCCAGTGCAAAGAGTCCAGTTTGGGTGGAGCAAATGTGCAGCTGGACATTGTGGATGGTCATTGCTGTAGCGCGAAGATCTGGTCGGGCGTCGTGGTCACGCGGGCTGTCAATGCTGTAGCGCAAAGTGCAGATCTCACGTTTCTGGTCTTTGCTGGTAGTCACTGTAGCGCACAGAGTTGGGTTCACCGGGACTCCGCGTTGGCGGTCGTAGTGGGCTGCAGATTCTTGGCGCAAACTGACCCGTTCTCAGTCGCGAAGAGCCCAAAACTTCAGGATTTCTCCCTTTCTTGGTGGCAGAGGAGTGTACTCTGATGCCAGCCAAGAGTCTAGGACCTGAGGAGGAGGAACAACGTGGGGATCAGGGACTCACTCTAGGAGAGGCCAGCAGGGCTCAGGCAGCTGGTCAGCCGAGCAGTTGCAGGGTGGGCTCTGCAGCTTGGTGTGTCCCTGTAGCTCAGAACAGGAGGCCAGTCAGCTAGCTCTTCGAGCCACTCTGGTGACCCTGGGTTCAAGGAGCAGGTCCTTCCTCAGGCAGCAGGCAGTCCTTCCAGGAGCAGGGCAGTCCTTCTTCTGCCTCTTCCACAGGTCCAGAAGGGATCCGATGAGTGGTTCAAGGGCTCCAATATTTATATCTGGTGGCAGTCTTTGAAGTGGGGAAACTTTAGGCTACCCCCACATCTGGTTCTGGAAAGTCCCTTCCTTCCCCTGCACAGGTTCCAAGCCTCAGTACACAGAGTACCCTCTACTAGGGGCTTACAAATAAATGTGTCAATTAGGTGTAGGCAATTGTACCATGTTTTAGGGAGAGAATACAAGCACTTTAGTACTGGTTAGCAGTGGTAACATACAGAAACCTAAAGCCAAAATAAACAAATTCTCAAAACGGGCAGGGTGAAGGCAAAATGATTGGGAGAAACCACGCCAAGGATGTCAGGTCTAACAACTTGCTTAACCTATGAACCAGTGACAACCAGTCTCCTCGAGGTGATGGGACAACATCTGAAGATAGAGCTGATGGTCTGCCTCGTGCCTAAAAGCCTGCCTGCTCATAGAAGGAAGGAGGTTCCTCGCCCTCTAGGAGGAAAGACTCTCCCGAAAGAGAAGCCTAGCCTGTTCATGGGATGAGGATCACCCAGAGGAAGCTGACTGAGCAGGAGCGAAGCCAGTAGTGACTCATGGTTTGAGAAGTCCCCCTGTCTTGTTGTAGATTGCCCTAAGACTTTCCCGTGTCCTCCAGAATACTGCTGTGGGATTGAGAAACTAGTGCTCCCTCTGCCCAATGTCAAAGATGAAGACCCCTCATCCCTGCTGAAGCGGAAGCTCTGATCATCCTGGATGTCGCAACTGCCTTTCGGGAGGCCAGACCAGCCAAAAACAAATGCTTGCCATACAGACCTCCCATGCTGATCCCGCCAACAGATCATGGTCAGAGAGGGACAGCTGCCATGGCCCCTGATCAACAAAGCCATAGCCACAGTAAAAGGCCCGCAGAATGCTCCCACCGGCGACCCCCAGAGCTGCATTGTCACAGTGAAGGTAAAAGCAGGGCCTAGCTCTGAGCAGCACAAACGAGTGAGTGCGCAGAGCAATATCCCGTATGAGCTAAAGACGTTTGTCCAGGTGAACACAAGATGGTGTAAACCACTGAACTTTATTCATGCATCTAGTCGGTGGGGAAATCCAGAGTGAACTGCACCGGTGACCAATTAATGCCAAGAACCATACCATACCAGGGACTAGAGACATTAGCCAACCTCCTGTAAGTGACAAGGGCCCTGGAGGGTAAACACCCATTACCACAAATCTTTCACCCCGCATACTATTATAACGCATCTACCATAACTCCGCAATGCCATTACAACGCATGGCATTACATTTCACATGCTTTTACCACGCATACATTTACAACGAAATTCGTGATAAATGCATGAATGGAAAACGCATATTTTTTTATATGCAAGTATAAGGTAAGTATGGGTATAGGGGTATATGTTTTGGGGTTCTGGGGAAATTATAGTGTAAAGTGTATTTTAGTATTTTTAGGGTTCAGGGTGGGTTAGGGTTTTGGGGTGCTGGGGTCTTTTTAGGGTTCAGGGTGCGTTTAGGTTTAGGGGTGCTGGGGTATTTTTAGGGTTCAGGGTGCGTTTAGGTTTGGGGTGCTGGGGTAATTTTAGGGGTCAGGGTGGGATAGGGTTTTGGGGTGCTGGGGTTCAGGGTGGGTTTAGGGATATATATATATATATATATATATATATATATATATATATATATATATATATTCAAAAAAAGGTTTCCCCACAGCGAGAATGCACACAAAAACAGACGAATTCTGCAACTCATAGTAGCATTCTTTATTACGGTGAAACCGGCATGCTGTGTCCAGAAATATTAAAGCGCCCAACGCGTTTCAAAGCTGCTTGCTTCTTTTTCAAGGGCATATGCTTGCAACTGAGGCAGAGACAAACGAAGGTATGAGTCACTTACTTTTCCTTTTATTACCCTCTGGTGGGCTGACCATGTGATGATAAAAACAGTCATTCTGGGACTCTTAGTTCCTTCACTTAATAATTAAAGCCCATCGGTGGGTTCCGCCTCAATAACATTTAATTTTTGCAAATTCAAAGCTCACCAGTGAGCCTCTGGATCACCAAGCTCCGATTTAATTCCATTTGTACTGTTTTTCCGTTGGCACCACAGACAGTCCGTGTGCTACAGTCCACATTTTGGTGGTGATATATATATATATATATATATATACACACTCCACCACGTAAATCCAATTCCACTGAAAGGACGGATACGGACCCAAACGTGCGTGCAAAAAGTCTTTATTATTTCATAAAACCCAGCACTGCCGCCATACGCGTTTCGGCCTCAAAGGGGCCTTGAAGGTAAAGCACTTTTACACAGTTTATGATTTCACCACGCATGCATTTGCGTTGTAAAGGCATGCGTGGTAAAGTCATATGCGGAGTGAAAGTTTGCGGGGTAATGGTATTGCAAAGTAATTGCATTTGCGTTGTGAAAAATGCGGAGTGATGGTATGCTGGGTGAAAATATGCGGGATAACGTCGTATATTCGCCCTGGAGTGGTGTAGTGTCTCACTTACTAGAGTAGATTAACGTCTAACTGAAACCTACATTGAATTGTTTAGCATTTGGTTTTGCTGCGATATTAAAGTGCCTTCTTTTACCTACTAAACCCTTGACTGGAGAGAACATTATTGGGTCTATAGGATGACTATTGAGTTCTGAGCTTTTGCCCCCCACACTGCTCCAGAAGTGGAAAGACTTACTTTAATCTTACTATACATAATAGATATACAATCATAAATACAGCAGAAAAGCTACATTTCTCTAGACTTTGCCTCATACATAACTAATTTATTTCGGTCAAAAGGTATTTGATCTTCAAGACAAACTGCTGCAAAAATGACTCCCACTTTATGTATGATTGATTTGATCTAAAAGAATTCCAATATTAGACTTCTTAATCCCACCTTAGAAGAATAAATCAAGTTGATAAATGTTTTCAGTCTCACTGTAAACGTTCTTGCAAAACTCCTATTTCAGTGTCTACAATACAAATTGTTCTGTCATTCAACCAACTACAAGACCTTTGCGCCTTAAAAATCGAGCCAAATAGGACCTGAAAATAGAATAAAACTCTGTTGTAAACTCATCCCTTACCAGACATTTAAAGATTTCATTATTCACAAGCTTTTTTCTACTGAATTGAGACAACAGTCTCATTAGATTCAATACAGAGACACTGTAAGTGGGCTCCCTAATCAAGGTTACCCTCCATTATGAAAAAGAGGTCTTTAGAAACAGCCGTCTTTTAAATATCAACATGAGTGTCCATGCATTTTCCCCATTACCCCAGAATTTCTCCATGGTCCTAAATAACTCATAAGTAACCCTAGTAAGTTTTCTATTTGCTCACCTCACCAACTTGTTGCAAGTCTTATCCCCTCCAGTTTAATGAGCTCCTCAGCAGGACATATTTCATCCTGCATAGATTTTTCTTTTCTTGCTTAACTAAGCCTAAGGGGTTTCCCTCTTTGAAAAGCATTTACATAAAACAAACCTTTAAAAAATTCCAATAAACCCTCTGTGATTGTCAGAAAAGACCCTCTCTCTGCATGTATAGTGCCACCTACATCATGAGAGTGAAGTAATGAAGTGTCTACTCTCCAGAGTCCAGCATTAGAAGCCCTACTGCCTCAAGCTTTATACTGAAGACAACTGATTAGTTACTATAACATTAGACTGTTTATCCAGCCACTTGTTCAACAGCAGACATATGCACAATTTGGCCAGTAGCCATGCAAGTAGCAAGAAACTTTACTACTCGTCTGGCAGCTGGTTAAATAGCACAGAGTGTGTGTGAGATTTGGCTGCCGGCTGGGAATTAGCAAAGAAACGTCAATATTTACGCAACAACTAACTAAATACCAGAACTTGGGTACTATTTGCCAGTCAACTGTACAAAGTACAACAAAACAATTATTTACATGAGCGCCCACTAACCAACCAAAAGTATGTATTGTTATGCCGGGCACAGATGTCAACAGGCATTTGCCAGCAGGTAGATATGCAAACAAAGGGTGAACACAATTAGCCCCTATCTCCTTATGTAAGTCAGTGCTGAAGCTGCCTTAAAAACAAGCATTAAAAATGCAATCGGTCTCACCTTTAATTAAGTTAAAGCCATTTGCTTCGCTATACAATACCATTAGCAAAGAAAATGGCTTTAACTTAATAAAAGGCAAGACCTATTGCATTTTCAATGCTTGTTACTGGGCAAGTGACTTTAATGCTTGCGGGAAGCCTCGCGCCAGCTCCTGGGGTCGAGCGGTGGCTGCGCGCGCCGCGGCAGATTTCTTAGCACTGCCGCTGGGCCCTTCAGCCTGTCTGGGAAAGCGAAAGCACACCGCCATGCACGCGTAGGGACCAAAAAATGCGCGCGCGTGTGCACATCCCTACGCTAATGAAAGTAAACAAAGATGGCGTGGGGCTGTCCACATGCGCTTGCATTTTTTTGTCCCTACGCGTGCATGTTTAGCTTTGTGGATGGCTTCCAAGCTGCGTACAGGAAGCGGCATTTTTATGAAATGTGCCAATACCTTGCAAGTATGTTACCGAGAAAATAATTTAAAAAGTAACACAAAAATACACACCAAGTTGCACGCCGAGAGTGAACAAAAAATAGCGACACAGATACTTTTTTGTTACAATTGCTCTGCCGCCAGAAAACAAATGGAAACGCCTGCGACTCGTTTTTAAGGCACATATAGTAACTGTTGCTCTGCCGCCAGGAAAGACACCCAAACAATGCGCACCAAGTTCCACGCAGAGCGTTTAAGTACAAGAAAGACAGCATTGAACCCGGCAAGCTGCGTACAGGAAGCAGCATTTTTACGAAACGTGCCGGTAGCTTGCAAGTATGTTACTGTGATAATCAATTACAAAAACACACAAGAATGCGCACCAAGTTCCACGCCGCGCGTTGAAACACAACAAGCTGCGTACAGGAAGCGGCATTTGTTGCTATGGCAACAAAAGCTTCGCAAGATGGCGTCGGACTGTCCACAGTCCGTACGGACACGCGCATGCTGTTTGCTATGGACAAATGGCAAGAGCAGCCGTTTGTCCATGCAGACGCGTGCATGAAAGCCCTCGGCAGAATTTGCGCTATAAAAACAAGGCAGCGTGACGAGTTGCCATGACAATGGAAAGCTTGGAATAAAGATGGCGTCGGACTGTCCACTATCCCTACGGACACGCGCATGCTGTTTGCTATGGACAAATGGCGAGAGCAGCCATGTTTGTCCATGCAGACGCGTGCATGAAAGCCCTCGGCAGAATTGATTCCAAAAGGTACTCGCAATAGCCTAGAGCA
The DNA here is from genome assembly GCA_963921515.1 of Calotriton arnoldi. NCBI lineage: Eukaryota > Metazoa > Chordata > Amphibia > Caudata > Salamandridae > Calotriton > Calotriton arnoldi. The sequence goes on along the minus strand of CAWUFW010005916.1, from coordinate 1,175,397 downwards.
GCGCATGCGCTGCTTTCGCCAGGCGAGACCTAAAAATGTCACCTGAACATCAGGACCTTATAGGTCTAAAAGGTTCTAATAGTCATCGAAGTGGATAACTCCAAGTTATTTTGATACAGAGACCTTAGAAGCTATTTATGAAGTTGTCCCTTACTCCACAAACGCTCCTCCAGATTTAATCTTATCTGAAGAGGTGGCAAATAATACAGATGATCAGATCCTTTGAAAGTGAGTGTAGGGGTTAGACGTTGGGGGAAATGCTGATTCAGAGAACTATGGATGGACATTGAGACCACAGTTACGATAGAGCCTTCATGGTGACACGGTAGAGCCAGTCTAGACTTTGCTTAGCTGCATAGATGGGTGTTTGCATCCAACACCGCACTTGGGGGCATATGTACAAGCCCCTATTGCCACCACAATGTCACTTTTACGTGGCTTAACGCTGCCTTGTAAATAAGGCCCCCTTTCACGCTATGCTTAGCGTGAAAGGGGTGGGCATTGGGTGTTGCGGTGGGCGTTCCAACGCAACATCCATTGATTTTGATGCTGCCCCCTATGTACAAGGGCAGCGTACAGAGGAGGCAGCGCCAAAATTAAGACCAGGAAAAACCTGGTCTTAAGTTGGCGAAAGGAGGAGAAATGCATTATTTCTCCTCGTTTTTGCTTTTTCCATGTGTGTTGCCTTGTGCAGCTCACATGGAAAAAGCAAAATGCCATGGATTGTTTATGTACAAGAAGGTCCCCCTCACCCATCCTAAGTATCCTCTCCCACACCCATCCCTTTTCACATCTTCATCGAGTCATCTTCAATACCTTCTAGAACACCCCACCCAAACCCCTTATTTATTTACTGCCCATCTCAGTCCCTTTGCCAAGCCTTCCAACCCCTGTAAGACTGTGGTCGCAGGAAATACTGTGGCTGAGACTCACTGAGCTACGGAGGAGTGGATGGATTTTTATGGCCAAGAATGGAGGCTGGTTGTGGGAGCATTTGTGAAGTTGACGAGAGGTTTATTCGCCATTGGAGGGGTTGGGTTGGGTTGAGCTCTGATACAGGAACTTTGAATGATGACAGGTAGAGGTAGTACTGGCAGGATAATCTGAAGTTTAGAAGGGGGACTGAAGAGCTAGCGGCCAGGATTACAGGATTACACCCCTGGAGCTATCAGTACTCATCGATCCTTGTCTGTCAGCATTACAACCCTTCAGCTGGCTCTCAACCCTTCAGGTGCCACATTATGTCAGCCCTTATTGGCATTATGTCAGAGTCACTATACCACTGCTCCGACCACTCCCACCTTGCTACATCTCAATGCCACCTGTGCTGGTCATCAGACCTCCTTAGCTGGCTCTCTGAAATGAGATGTCATTTGAGATGTCATGAGTGATGTCACGAACCACGTCATGATTGATGTAATATGTGCGCTCATAAGCAGTGCATTGAAGGAGCGTAAGTTATAGTTACGTCAGGTAACTTTAACTGCTAAATTTCAAAGGTTTTGCCCAAGTAAAATCTGAGCTTAACTATGACGTCCGTGTAACCTATGTTTTTTTCAGTTAATTTCTAAATGTATTTCCCAACTATAACGTCCCTGTAACCTTTGTTTTTTTAATGAATGTCAAAGTTTTTTTTAATTTTATTTCCTAACTGTAACCTGTAACCTTTGAGAGTTGGGGTGTGAGTGGCTGTATAGGTTGGTCGGTGGGTATGTGAGTGGCTGTATGGATCTGTGAGTGGGTGTGTGAGTGGCTATATTGGCCTGTGAGTGGGTGTGTGAGTAGCTGTATGGGTCGGTGAGTGGGTGTGTGAGTGGCTGTATGGGTCTGTGAGTGGGTGTGTGAGTAGCTGTCTGTGTTTGTGAGTGGGTGTGTGAGTAGTTTTGATGGTGTGCGAGTGGATTTGTGAGTCAGTGAGTGGGTGGGTGTATGAGTGGCAGTATGGATTTGTGAGTGGGTGTATGAGCGGTTTGTCAATGGCTGTGTTGGTGTGCGAGTGGGCTTGCGAGTGGTTGTATGGGTGTGTGAGTGGCTGTATGGGTCTGTAAGTGGGTGTGTGAGTGGTTTTATGGGTGTGTGAGTGGCTGTATGGGTCTGTGAGTGGTTATGTGGGTGTGTGAATGGCTGTATGGGATTGTGGGTTGATGTGAGATTGGCAGAATGGGTGTGTGAGTGGGTGTCTGAGGGTCTATGTGGGTGTGTCATTAGCTGTGTAAGTGACTGGGCCTGAACGGAACCTCACCTGCCCTTTTATCCAACAAGAGTCCACAGTTCTGCACAAAATATCTACCCAACTGGAGTACTGTTTACTGGTTAATTAGTAAGTGTTATCTCGTTGGGTAAATGTCCAGTGCGCATTCTACACTACAGCTGCGTAATGGACCACGAAGAAATGTCTCCTGCAACCTTGTGCGCGCTTCGGCAATCTTATTGTTCCTCGTGCGTCTTTATCCAGAAATCTGTGATAACATGAATCTTCCTTTAGAAAACACAACAAGACTACAAAGAGGTAAATCTCCACCATACAAGGGTCCTTCCTCTTAGCTATATGAAGTAAGGGCCACATGTACAATCATCAGGTTTTGCGAGTTGCAAATTGCGATTTTTAGTGACTCACAATTTGCGAGTCACAAAATTTGATGTACAACAGTGTCTCAGACACTGTTTGCGTTTCCCAAATGAGTCGCAAGGGACCTTCCTCATTAATATTCATGAGGCAGGTCGCAATTTACGACCCAGTGGGAATGCCCGCCTGAAACAATGCTGCTGCTTTCACTGCTCGTTTTGCTCTACGAGCCTCTATGGTTGTTAATACAAAGTTTAGTTTCAAGTCAATGCACCAGATCGCCCGATGTCTAAAATATCATCAGCCTCACTTGAAACAGTTGTGTTGGCTTTCGCCTGTCCCGTTGTTCTTTATATATTTCTCCTGAGTTCACTGCCCAATACAATGTATCCGGTTACACTCCGCAAAGCTACTGTGTTTTGCAAGAATGTATGACGTTACAAAGCATGCTATTACAATGCATGCCATTACAACGCGGTTATCACAACGCGGTTATCACAACGCATATGCCATTACAACACATTACCATTACAATGCAAACTTTTGCCACGCATATGCCTTTACAATGCATGCCTTTACAACTAATTTCTTTGTAATAGCATGATTAGTGAAGGCATTTGCGTGATCAAGGTTGCGTTTAGTAAATGTAAGTATTTTACAGGTAAGTAAAACCCTTTGTATGTATACATTAGGTTTATATTTAACCGTAAAATACTTGCATATTCGTGGTTAAGGCATACATGGTAACAGCATATCTTTTGTTTAAAAATTACAGGAAAGTAAATACACTTTTTTAATATATATATATATATATATATATATATATATATATATATATATATATATATATATATATATATATATATATCCACAGAAAGGATCTAGAATGAACAGAATCCAGGCGAGCCCACTCGGTCGGTCAAGGCAGTTTATTTAGGACAGACAAGGACGACGCGTTTCGACCACGTCCGTGGTCTTGGTGACAAGGGTATTTTTGGGGCTTAGGGTGGGTAGGGGTTTTGGATGGCAAGGTTATTTTTAGGGTGGGTATGGGTTGAGGGGTTGTGGGATATATATATATATACACACACACACACACATGTATTTAAATATGTTTTTCAATATATTTTCATACACATAATTTAAGAGTGTGTGTGTGTGTGTGTGTATATATATATATACCCCACAACCCCTCAACCCATACCCACCCTAAAAATAACCTTGCCATCCAAAACCCCTACCCACCCTAAGCCCCAAAAATACCCTTGTCACCCAAAAACCCATACCCACCCTTAACCCTAAAAATACCCTTGCCATCCCAAAAACACATACCCACCCTAAACTTACCCTTGCCACTCAAAAACCCATTCCCACCCTAAGCCCAAAAAATAGCCTTGCCTCCCAGAAACCCATACCCTCCCTAAACCCTAAAAATAGCCTTGCCACCCAAAAACCCATATCCACCCTAAACCCTAAAATTACCCTTGCCACCCAAAGACCCATATCCACCCTAAACCCTAAAAATACCCTTGCCACCCAAAAACCCATATCCACCCTAAACTTACCCTTGCTACCCAAAAATCCATACTCATCCCAAAAATAACCTTGCCACCCAATAACCCATACCCACCCTAAACCCTAAAAATACCCTTGCCACCCAAAAACCCATATCCACCCTAAACTTACCCTTGCTACCCAAAAATCCATACTCATCCCAAAAATAACCTTGCCACCCAATAACCCATACCCACCCTAAACCCTAAAAATAACCTTGCCACTCAAAAACCCATTCCCACCCTAAGCCCAAAAAATAGCCTTGCCTCCCAAAAACCCATACCTACCCTAAACCCTAAAATTACACTTGCTACCCATACCCTCCCTAAACCCTAAAAATAGCCTTGCCACCCAAAAACCCATATCCGCCCTAAACCCTAAAAATACCCTTGCCACCCAAAAACCCATACCCACCCTAAACGTACCCTGGCTACCCAAAAACCCATACCCACCCTAAACCCTAAAAATAACCTTGCCACCCAAAAACCCATACCCACCCTAAACCCTCAAATTAACCTTGCCACCCAAAAACCCATACCTACCCTAAACCCTAAAAATACCCTTGCCATCCCTAAAACCCATACCCACCCTAAACTTACCATTGCCACTCAAAAACCCATACCCACCCTAAACCCTAAAAATAGCATTGCCTCCCAAAAACCCATACCGACCATAAAATTAATCTTGCCACCCAAAAACGCATAACCCTAAAATTAACCTTGCCACCCAAAAACCATATCCACCCGAAACCCTAAAAATAACCTTGCCACCCAAAAACCCATGCCCACCTTAAACCTAAAAGTAACCTTGTCACCCAAAAACCCTTACCCACCCTAAGCCCAAAAATTACCCTTGTCACCCAAAAACCCTTACCCACCCTAAGCCCAAAAATTACCCTTGCCACCCAAAAACCCATACCCACCCTAAGCCCTAAAATTAACGTTGCCACCCAAAACCCATACCCACCGCAAACCCTAAAAATTACCCTTGCCACCCAAAAACCCATACCCAACCTAAACCCTAAAAATACCCTTGCCACCCACAAACCCATTCCCACCCTAAGCCCAAAAAATACCCTTGCCACCCAAAAACCCATACCCACCGTAAACCCTAAAATTAACCTTGCCACCCAAAAACCCATACCCACCATAAACCCTAAAAATAACCTTACAACCAAAAAAAACCCACACTCACCCTAAACCCTAAAAACCCATACACACCTTACATACAAACACTTAATACTTACCTAGTACTTCCATTTAAAATGCATATGCCTTTACCATTCATGCCTTTACAACAAAATTTGTTGTAAAGGCATAGGTTGTAAAGGCATGTGTGGTCAAATTTTGCGTTGTAATGGCACATGCGTTGTGATCACCGCATTGTAATGGCATGGGATGTAATGACTGCGCTGTAATGCATGTTTCCCCGTTTTACAGAGGCTGGGCTGCTTCGGCTACAACAATGTTATATCAGCGTGCCTCATCGCACTCACCTTGAGAAGACTCCCGTGCAGGGGTTCCAGCTAACGGTGCTCAACCCAAGTGAGCTCTGCTTCTTCCATGTGTTGTGCCGGGTGCCACTGATTTCTTCAATTGTCGCACAATTTGGTCTGAAACCTCAGTGCGCTCAACAGCGGGTAATGGCGTTGGGGCTTGACCGTCCGCCCAAGGCAATTTTTTCACAACAAAGTACACTGCACTCTGTGAACTTAATTTCAAGGATTTATTTATCACACAACTATCCACATATAAATTACAACCGCACTGGGTATTTATCACGGTAGGCGAGTCTTTCTTCACAAAGGCATATATACTGTGTCCCACCCCAGCCAATTAGGAGGCATAGTGGGAACTGTAGTTTTTCTGGGTTATGGTAAAACAATAATGCAACAACCTTTCTATAATCACAGGACAGACCATTATTAAACGTGTCTATGGTTATGATACTATAACACCAACAATTCAATTATTTGTAGAGGAAGGACAAATCCATAGAACGCTTTATAGAAAGGAAACATCTAACAGCATCCTACATGGGATCAGTTTCCACCCGAAAGCACGTGTACAAAGTATCCCTTGTGGTGAACATATCAGAATGCAGGGAATTTGTTCAAAAGATTCAGATGCAGAAGAAAAGTTTCCAAACACAATTCACAGATTACAACATAGGGGATACAGACAACGGGATCTACATAAATGTTTGAACAGAGTGAAGAAAAAATCACGGGCGGAGACATTAATAACTCAAAGAGAGAAACAGTAATGTCCGGAAAGAAGGAAGGAGGAGCACCAAAACTGATACGGACGTACATCAAGGAGAGTAGAAAAAAATCACAAATATAATCCAAAAACATTGGCATCTTATTTCCAAGAATCCAGACATAGGAAGTCGTCTTGGGAACCATCCACAAGTGACATATAGAAAAGCTAAATCTCTAAAAGACCACCTTGTAAGAAGTCACTTCCAAGACAGGCCAAAAAACTGCCTAGAAGAAAGACAAAGCGGCTTTACGAAATGTAGCAGTTGTAAAGCATGTAAAATTGGCATGAACAGACAGGCCGGTCAGGATAGAGATGGGAAAATTATTCACACAAAAGATAACATGCAGCACTAAATATGTGGTCTATGTAATAGAATGTGCCTGTGGACTTCGCCATGTGGGAAGCACTATATGTATGCTCGAAAAAGAATATTGGAACACATAGGAGCAGTGAAAAACAGAGATCCAACTTATGCAACAGCTAAACATATAGCACAATGCCAGAACAACAACTGAAGGTCAATACAATACTACGGACTAGATGAGATTCTACCTAATGAACGTGGTGGAAAAAGAGACTCAAACCTGAGACAACTGGAATCCAAATATATAATAAGGCTCAAAACTAAGACTCCGAACGGTCTTAACAATGATGAAGAACTCTATGTACATCTGTGAGATCACTTTCCATGGCTGTTATGTACTGTAGGAAGTATACATAAGATAAATTGATGTTGTCACAAACTGAGACAGAATGATTAATTCAAATGTAAGTGATGAAATGTCTAGATCTCTTCACCAACATACAATAATCAGGGGAGAGTAATAGGTAATGGACAAGATTAAACTAGGCTGATGACTCAAATGTTTGTTACTATAACATGAATTGAATTCTGAGACAAATCAATTGAGTTGCAAGATCCTGGTAATTTACAAAAATTGTTAATGTTAGACTATCACAATAATGCAAAAAATATTTTCTCTTCTGATAAAATGGTTGAAAATCCTGCAACTATACAGCAATTGTTGGTGTGATAGTATCGTGTTATAGTATCGTAACCATAGACACGTTTAATAATGGTCTGTCCTGTGACTATAGAAAGGTTGCCGCATTATTCTTTTGCCATAAACCAGAAGAACTACAGTTCCCACAATGTCTCCCAATTGGCTGAGGTGGGACACAGTATATATATACCTTTGTGAAGAAAGGCTCACCTACCGTGATAAAGACCCTGTGAGGCTGAAATGCCCTGGTGGATAGTTGTGTGATTAAATAAATCCTTGAAATTGAGCTCATAGAGTGCGGTGTACTTTGTTGTGAAATATATTCACTGAAAAAAAACAAAGGTTTCAGGGACGTCATAGTTCGGCTCAGGTTGTACACGCACAAAACCATAGAAATTCAGCAGTTATAGTTAACTGAGCTAACTATAATTTATGCCCCGCAATGCACTGCTTATGCCCTCACATATTACATCACTCATGACATGGTCAGTGACATCACTGATGACCTCTCAAATGACATCACTAATGACATCATCCATAGAACCACTCACACATCCAATCACACACCAACACAACCACTCACACACCTACTCACTCTCCCATACAGCCACTCCCACAACCACTCTCACCAATGCAGTCTCTCAACAGAGCCACTCACAAACCCACATAACCAATTACATACCCATTCACACATCCATACAAGCACTCACGTCTACTCACTCACCCATACAGCCACTCACACAGACACTCACTCTCCAATACAGCCACTCAGACACCAACTCAGTTTACCAAGCATTCACTTAAACAGCCACTCACTCACCCATACAGCCACTCACACACCCACTCACCAATACAGCCACTCACACAGCGACTCACTCACCCATACAGCTACACACACACACACACTTATTCACTGATACAGCCACTTACACGGATACACAGTCACACAGCCACTCACATAATATTTGTTAGAAATAGTATCACTCATTAGTAGTACACAGAGTATACTAATTTAACTTTTGTAGTACCTTAGTATATATGTTAAACACTCGGAAATATTTAGAAAACATTCACAATCACTGGATGATGCGCATCAGTGACGTCATTTGAGATGTCATCAGTGATGTCACTGACCATGTCATGAGTGATGTAATATGTGAGGTCATAAGCAGTGCATTGCGGGGGCTTAAGTTATAGTTAGCCCAGGTAGCTATAAACTGTTGAATTTCTATGGTTTTGTCCATGGGATTTCTGAGCCTAATAATAACGTCCCTGTAACCTTTGTTTTTCTCAGGGTTTTTTTAATGTTATTTCCTAACTATAACGTCCCTGTAACATTTGTTTTTTTAATGCATTTCTAAGGTTTATATTTTTTTTGTTTTAATTACTGTAACCTGTAACGTCCCTGTAACATTTCTTTTTTTACATGAATTTCTAATGTTCATTTTTAATTTGTTTTCATTACTGTAACCTGTAATGTTTGAGAGTGAGTGTGTGAGTGGCTAAATGTGTATGTGAGTGGGTGTGTGAGTGGCTGTATGGGGCTGTGAGTGGGTTTGTGAGTGGTTATGCAGGTCTGTGAGTGGGTGTGTGAGTGGCTGTATGGGTCTGTGAGTGAGTCTGTGAGTAGGTGTGCGAGTTCCTGTGTGGGCCTGTCACTAGTTGTGTGAATGCCTGTGTGGGTCTATGAGTGGCTGTGTGAATGCCTGTGTGGATCTGTGAGTTAGTGTGTGAGTATCTGTGTGGGTCTGTGAGTGGGTGAATGCCCAGGTGAGTGGCTGTGTGAGTGGCTGTGTAAGTGCCTGTGTGGATCTCTGAGTGGGTGTGTGAGTGTTTGTATGGGCCTGTGAGTAGGTTTGTGAGTTCATGTGTGGGTCCATCTCTGGGTGTGTCAATGCCGGAGTGGGTCTGTGAATGGGTTTGTGAATGTCTGTGTGGGTCTGTGAGTGGGTGTGTGTGTGTTTGTGTGGGTCTGTGAGTGGATGTGCGAGTGTGTGGGTGAGTGGATGTGCGAGTGTGTGGGTCTGAGAGTGGGTGTGTGAGTGTCTGTATGGGTCTGTGTGAGGGTCTGTGAGTGAGTGTCTGTGTGGGTCTGTCAGTGGGTGTATGAGTATTTGTGTGGGTCTGTGAGTGGGTGAGTACCTATGCGAGTATGTGAGTGGCTATGTAAATGCATGTGTGGATCTCTGAGTGGGTATGCGAGTGTCTGTATGGGTCTGTGAGTAGGTTTGTGAGTTATTGTGTGGGTCCGTCTCTGGTTGTGTGAATGCCTGAGTGGGTCTGTGAATGGGTTTGTGAATGTTTGTGTGGGTCTGTGAGTGGGTGTGTGGGTCTGTGAGTGGGTGTGTGAGTGTCTGTGTGGGTCTGAGTGGGTGTGTGAGTGTCTTTGTGGGTCTGTGAGTGGGTCTGAAAGTGCCTGCATGGCTCTGTGAGTGGGTGTGTGAATGCCTGCATAGGTGTGTGAGTAGGTGCATGACTGCCTGGGCGGGTCTGTAAATGGGTGTGAGAGTACTTATGTGGGTGTCTGAGTTGGTCTGAAAGTGTTTTTTCCCCAAAGTGCGTCAAGATTTGCGAATCAGTCGTGGATTTACACAGGGGCCGCGCTGAGCCCCGGGGTGAATCAGCGTATTCCTGAGGTGGAAAAAAATTGATATGACTCAATTTTGTACCCAACATAGGTCCCTCTCACACTTCTCTAACACACCCATGGGGTCAGGGTAACTCTACCCTGACCCCATTAATCATTTTGCATATAATTTCTATGACCCCAGGACTGTTCCCCGATAGTTAACATGGAGGTCACAACCTCCTGGTCAGGTTGTGGTCAGCCAATTACGGCATTGCTGGTGGGGCATGACTGTCGCGGACCCACCCCGGGGATCCGCGGAGGGTCCGCTTCCATAGATGTACAAATTTGTTTTTCCTTTAATAACGTCAAAATAGGGGAGCAGTTGGTTACTCCTCCTCAGAGATCCTAACTCTGAGAAAAGCAGTAGACAAGGAATGCCTCCACTCTATAGATGTGGCTACTGGAGCTAACGACTGCGGTAGGTGCCACTTTTCTTTCTAAAATTGCAGCGAAGGGAGGGCCAGTAGGGCTGTTTTTAGTTGAAACCTGGCTGTATGGACAGTCAGCTCTGGATATTCTGGAGGCATTATCTGAGGGATATGCTATTTTGAGAATAGATAGACCTGGGCAGAGAGGTGGGGGGTTAGCAGTGATTTTTTAAAAGGATTACCAGGTTAAAATTACTGAACTGCCAATTTTGGGGTGTGAAGCGGCGTTTTTTATCATGTCCTTAAACAGCAGTTGTTCAGTGGCTGGACTCCTTATTTGTAGGGCCCTGGTCCCGGCTAGAGCGTTTATTGACGCTTTGGCAGAGAGATTACTTCCTTACGCTATCCGTTATTCAACTTTTGTAGCTCTAGGTGACCTGAACTTACATTTGACAACAAGGGTAGTCAAGAAATTTGTGAGCTTACAACTGGATTATAGGCCGTAGGACTGGAGCAGCTAGTTCATGCCCCTACGCATATTAGGGGTCACACCCTAGACAATATCTTTTCTAATAGTGCTCAGGTGGAGCACCTCCTGTGCCTGTGGCATGGTGTGATCATTCGATTCTTCCATTTAATATCAAGAACCCTAGGAAAGTCTCTGGCCAGCCGAAACAGCTTTCTGAGTCAAATGGACCCGGAAATGGTCCCAACTAACACCCAACACCTTTACGGCCAACTTGACATTCATTGAGCACTCCAGAATTAGAGGCTACCCCTTAGATAACTAGCAAACAAATTTCTTATTGGATTAAGGAGGCAGTTGACTAACTCCTCTGTAAGAGTTTCCGCTCTAACCCTTCATCGGGATGGTTCTCAGAGGAGTTAGCAATGCTTAAAAAAGAATGTAGCAAACACAAGGAGATGATGGACGGAGCGCTGAAACTTTTCAGACACTCACCCCCAGAATGTAAGCATTTTGAACGCTGCTGGAGGAGGAATTATCAACCGGAGGACAAGTTGAAATATCTTGAAGCACTAAAACACTACCACAAACATATTAGGAGAACACGTTGAGATTTCTATGCTCATAAAATTGAAGCTGCTAAGAACGCCCCCAAAGACATCTTTCGTATTAAAAAATAACTTACCTCCTTGGAGTGAGTTACAGCAGTGCTGCAACCATCTATGGAGTATTTTAATAAAGTAGCTAGTGTCCTTTCAGGTCAAAAAAAAAATTTGATAAGATCTATGCCACCTTCCCAGAAGCCAGCAGGAATTTTAAATTCTTTCCCCCAAAGAGTGAAACATCTCATGAGGGAACGTTTACCTTTCAACCACCAGCCAAAGAGATATATTACAGCTTATGTCAGAAGTAAAATCGGGCTCTCCCATGGTTTTTATCCCCCCAAACATGTTGCTACGAGGGAAGGAAGCTATTGCAACGGTGCTTACAAACTTGCTGAACTCATATTTTATCTCTGGGCAAGTCCAAAGCCACTGGAAACACGCGATGGTGGTTCCTTTACTGAAGAAACCGTTCTTGGACCCTGCGCTCCCAGAAAATTTGAGACTAGTATCATTGCTACCTTTCTTCACTAAAATAGCAGAGAAATTTCTCAACTTCCAACTGACTGCGTTTATGGAAGAAAACTAGGCCTGGGCGATAAAATCCGCTCCGCTCGCGGAAATTGCGGAATTTTGGCAATTCTGTGTTCCGCGGAGAACGCGGAATTGCCGAAAATTCCGCGATGTAGCAGAATTTTTTCCTTGTTCGCGCTTTCAAAATGCTTGTTCGCACACGCGGTAGCGACTTACGGGATCCCTGCGTTCGCCGACGAGTTTTCCTATCCGTTCGCGTGCGCCACGAGATTTTGGTAGCCGGCCGCGCGATCCCGCGAGAATGTGCGATTGCGAACACATCATTCGGACGCGCCATCGGACATCCGCGTTCGCGAACAGGAAACACGCATCGCGAACGGGCGGGACAAGTGAAACAAGATGGCCGCACCAATTGGCGACCGCATGGGCAAGTTCGCGAGATATTTCCCCCCCGAGCACGCAAACAGCGTCCCCGAACAGGAAAAACGCATCGCGAACGAGTGGAACAAGCAATTTCGCGTGCTCGCAGAATTCTGCGTAGCTCGCGGAGATTTTTTACATCTTCGCGGAACTTTGCGTAACGCGACTACGCAAATTCCGCCCAGGCCTAAAGAAAATCAGGTACTCCACAAAACTCAGTTGGGCTTCAGAGCTCTCTATAGTAGTGAATTTGCCTTACTCCTAGCCTCCGAAGCGCTAAAAAAGACAGCTGATGAGGGTAGGACAGCAGCGCTGATCCTGTTGGATCGAAGTGCAGCTTTTGATACGGTATCCCACGGCCTTCTCCTAGAATGGTTGTGGGATGCTGGTATCAGAGGAGGCACTTGGGAATGGATCAAGCATTTCCTACAGGACAGATCCTTTCTAGTCCTTCACTGGCCCTTTAAGTCGGAAATCCGACCTCTGTTACATGGGGTGCCACAGGGCTCTACCCTTAGCCCAACGTTATTTAACGTGTATATGCGCCCACTAGCGGACATAGTCCTAAAACATGGGGTGAATCTAGTGTACTATGCTGACGACACTCAGCTGATCATCACTTTAGAACAGAAGGATGTTGAGGCTGAGCCTAAATTTAAAGCTTGCTTAACTGACCTGGCCAACTGGATGAATCTCAGTTTCCTCCAACTAAATGCAGGAAAAACTGACATTATGGTAGTTGGTAAACAACCTTCCATCTGGTCTCACATCTGGTGGCCGGAAGAATTAGGTCCGACCCCGGTTCCCAAACCTAAAATTAAAAACTTAGGAGTATGGTTTGATGACACCATTTCTTTTGCTGAACAGATATCAGCTTTGGCCGGTACCTGTTTTATCATATTAAGGATGCTATGGAAACTCTTAGATCTTTTACCTCTGGTAGCAAAAAAGCCCATCATTCAGGCTTTGATCATATCTTGCTTGGATTACTGCAACATTCTCTACTTAGGGGTCACCAAAAGTAGTATGAGAATGCTGCAGAAAGTCCAGAATGCGGCAGCCCGGATACTATTGAACATCCCAAGGCGAGTTCTGGTGGGAATTGCCCTTAGGGAACTGCACTGGTTACCAGTGCAGGACAGAGTGACTTTTAAATCTATGTGCTTTTGCCATAGGATTCTGAACAAGAAAGGACCCAGCTATCTCCGTCCCTTAGTTACCCCCTACACACCTATTCGGAATCTTAGGTCTGCGGGCACTACAAAGTTGACAGTGCCAAAAATTCAAAAGGCACATTTAGGAGGCATATCCTTTAACTACTTAGCAGCTAAAGCTTGGAACCAACTGACGCTGGATCGTAGGACGCAGCCCTCAGAAGTGCTGTTCCGCAGGACACTCAAAACATGGTTCTTTAGGTCATGCCTGGTAGACTGGTGCTAAGATAACCTTTATTTCGGATAGGGGCCCACTTTACAGAGAGGGAGAATTCCTAGTGCGGGGACACTCCGTTGGACTAACCAGGCACTTTATAAGCTTTTAATCTAATGTAATCTAACTCTGCAACTACTTAACAGATTTACACCTAATCACAAAAAGGGCTCTTTCTGGACCTACCTCTCTGGCAAATTTGGTGTATTTTCGTCCAGCAGTAGTCATGTTCAAAATCTCTATGGGAAATTGCATGGGAAATGCACGTTTTGACCCCCCCCCTTTTTCTCAGCCCCCGCTTACCAGATCAGTCCGTCACTTTCTATGCAGAACTATACAAAGTAGGCCACTTGTTTTGAAAAATCTTGGGAAGCTCTGTCAAATGGCACCAAAGTTATAAGCAAGTCAAAAAATGCTGTTCCTATGAAAACGATGTCCCAACTGTAACTACCTACTGGCGACCGCCAGTAGGTAACATATAATACACTCACCTATGAAATACTTACATTTTTGCTGTAAAGGCATGCGTGGTAAATGCATATTCATGGTAAAAAATTGCGTGGTAAAGTCAAATGTGGTAACTGCATATGCGTTATAATGGATGTGTGATAAAGGTAATGTTTGGCAACGGCCCCATTGTGAAGGCTGTTTCCCCACCAGCACAATCATTCACCAGAAGAAATGGGAGCTGCCAAGTCTCTGCTGCGTTTCCCATCTGAACACACTTTTGATTGGATGGCTGGAATACTCCGTTCCACAAATCATAGCTGAGCTGAATAGTGATGCAGGTTGCTAGGCTACACGCTATCGTCTTTTGTTGTGGTAGCATTGGGCGCATATATGGAACCCAGTATTACCTGTGAGGAATGAATGCCCAATTTGGTGAATACAAATCTGCCACCTGGAACAGACCAAGTTTTGTGAATCCGCACTTCCCAGAAGGTTGAAGTGGCGATACTGATCCACAAAAGACCGGAAGAAGGACCTGTTGCATAGATTACTTTCTTGAACCAATCTCACTTGAGTTGTTGGGATTCAGTCTGTCATAGATGCATTTCTTGAATCAACGCTATATGCTATTTCTTGGAAGCTAGATATTCTCTCATTTATTTAGCTATTCAGCCCTTTCACATTTAGGGAGAGCAGTTAGACCCTCTTAAAAAGAGGTTTGTGTGGGGGTTGCCATCGCGACAACTATGTATCAGGAAAACGAGGAATCTCTACGCAGAGCAGGAATGGAATCAACACATATAAAAAGGTATCCTGAGGAAGGGAAGGGCGTGATTGAATGTGGACTAATGTGAACTATCAGTCTACTAGTTGGCTAAAGGGTTCCCTTCATTAAGGACAAATGCTCTCACCCACCTCCATGGTGGCATGCCTCATCCTAGGGCTGCTCCTCATGCCCTAAGGCGTGAGCTACAACCCTGCGTGGTAGTGGAGCTCTTTGGATGCAGTATAAGGGAGTACTATGGGAAGGGTCCATATGGGCATTATAGGAATGTGAAAACTGAGGTGAAATAGCCCCTTTGTAGATGAGGACAGAGATAGCCATTAACTGTCAAAAATACCTCTTAGGTGGACTAGGCATCCGTTATTACAGTCCTCTAATGGCTAGATTAAAGAAAAATAAAAGGGGAAGAGCTCCCCCTGGTAAAAGAGGTCGACATGTTTCAGCCCTATAATCTGCCCCTCTGAAAAGGAGCAAATGGGCTTTCTTCACGACCAGTGTTTAAGCTCTGTGCCAATACCACCTTAATGGGCTACAATTATAAAAGCAGGTACTTGACCAATTGGGTGGTCTTCAGACGCAATTGACGTCCAAAGTCACATCAGTAGAATAAACAACACACAATAATCCACGATTGTCAAAAAAGTGGACTATTGTAACATAATCCTTATATCACTGTGGCCCGGCGTTGCCCGGTCTAGTGATCAGCCCAAACAAACACCAATGTGTGAATATCACACCTTTATATGTGCACCTCTTCGTGAAGTGAATGTCATAACCTTAACACATGCACATGAAAAAGCTTACCCGCAATCCGTCCTCTGTAGGTTACTGCTTGCGGGATATGGGTGGGAGGGCCCTCTAAAATGATATTTTAAGATAACGGAAGTACAACGTACTGCTCATGAAAATGCTCCTACTCGACTAAGACTAGACTTGTGACTTAAATGAAGTGTCTACTCATCCTTGGTGCTAGTCAAACAGGGTAAAGTGCCATGGGGGGGTCTGAGAGAGCAGTGACTATGGGCTCTTTGTGAGCCAACTGTTATATTACATATAGGTACCCTATATAGGTGCAGGTAACACTGCAACCTTTCACCTATATCCTTCCCTACATTTCATACAGAACGGTTTATAGGGACTGACCTTTTACCTAGATACGACACTGCATTCAGAACGCAGGTTTTTCCCTGGTTCAATAAGCATACATTATGCATGAGGCTTCTTGGAAGCACAGCAGGACTCACAGCAGGACGAACATCTCCTGTATAATATCGATGTTAAAGTTCAGGCCTGACGTCATCCTTTAGGCCGACACATTAACGCAGCAAGGTAGGACCCCTGGGGAGACCCATGGGTATATATACATCATGTCTTGCTTAGACAGACAGAGGAGACTGACTTCCCGGCTGACACACTGACCAGAGACGCTGATGTTCCTGCATGCAGACGCTCCAGCTAGCAGTGGTCTAACATCCCTCGCGGGGTGTTCAACTCGAGACCAGGACGGGGTCCCACATTCTCTAACTCTCAGGTAATGGGGTGGACTAGATCCTAGAGGGATTCTTAGCATAACACCTACATAGATGCTGGGTACATTTAGGTACATCTAGTTAGGGAGGCATCGTAGGAGTACGCACTTTTTATCATGTGTTTTATGTACTTGTATATATTCATGATTTCTTCAAGATGGTAGAAATATACCATCCTTTTACTTTCATAGTATTGCTAATCATATATCTCTGCTACTGTCTAATGGTTGTTGCAGCTCATCTATTCTACACTAGAATAATAACTGTTCAATAAATACTTATTGAAACGCCCAGAATGTTTTTCTGTGCATCTCTCGGAGACAAACTAAGTGAGCACGAGTGACTGAGCGAAAAGTAGTATATTGTTTCCACGATCCTGGGGGATCAGGGTTGTCATGTTCTGAGGTTGCCAAGAACTATTCTCTCCCCGATAAGAGGAGACTCTAGTGGCACTGTGAGCTAGCTAATACAGACAGGCTAACGTATCCGGTGGGGGTGCTCGGAATCTGTATAGTTTCCTGTACCACACTTCTGCCATTTCTGAGTGCCATTCAACATATAACATTATACAATGTGGTGACACTCAATTTACCAACCTCAGAAGGATGAAAGTCTGCACTTGTGCCCTGGTGATCACTGCTTCTTTTATAGGCGGCCACTCACTGAATAGCAATCCTTTATGATTGCATCTATAATATGTATTTGCCGTCGATGGCATGTCCTCTGTGAATGCAGCACCCCTGGATGTCCTCTGCCCCTCTCAGGGCAGTGAGAACGGATTCCGGAACCAAATAAACAGCCCACAGGCGAGTGCAGCGGCCTGCACCTCAAAGAGATCAGTGGAGCCCAATGCTAAGTATTAAAGGGTTCTATATTCACTCTTCTCCCAACAAACGTCCATGGGACATGGACACTTCACAGAAACTTTACATCAACAAAACTACCCAATCAAAGGGAGGCAGTATCTTATGGAGGGAGGAGGAGAAGAGCTCGAGACATAAATAAAACACATATACCAAAGGGAGTCACCGTTCCTGAGTGGAGATGGAGAGGAGGGAAGTAGGGGGTACTCTTGTCGTGTGCTACTCTGCTTGTGGGAGGCAGGGTGTCCTCATCTTGATGCCCTCACACACCCCGAAGGATGTCATGCTTCATCATTGGGCTTTTGCTCCTCGTCGGGCCGGTGCTGCAATGCCCTACGGGTCCCCCGAAGGGTCTCTTTTTCGGAGATCTTTTGATGAAGCCGTATGGGTGCGTGGGTGTAAGTGGCAGTGAAGTCCTAGAAAGTGTATTAAAAAATGGCTGGAGGGAGAGTGATTAATTTTTAATAAAGTGATCCCTCTGTCATTATTAAAACAAAGTGTATGGAGCTGCTTTAAGGGGTATTATGTCCCTTGGTAGCTGGGTGATTATATGTCCCTAGTGGGCATATGTTATGGTCATAACATATGCCCACTAGGGACATATAATCACCCACGCACCCATACGGCTTCATCAAAAGATCTCCGAAAAAGAGACCCTTCGGGTGACTCCCTTTGGTATAAGTTTAATTTCGGGAGCACGGGTCACCGGACCTTTTAGAATAGCTCCTAGAGTCCCCCTCTTTTGATAAATAGGAATAAATAAAACACAAACACATTCTGCTGGGCTCTCTCTCTTCTGTAAATCCTGCTTCTCTTTGCCAGCATTAAAAGGGAGGCTGCGCTCTTACTACGAGATGCAGGTAGTATGTGCAAACGGACTACTTACTACTCTCGATAGAATGGCCCCTGGGCCTGGTGGGAACAGAACATCTTAACACACATGTTAAGGCCAAGAACACGCCAGGTTAACACAGAAATGATGTTCAATTTGTTTCTAAAATACATCGGTGCACGTCGTGTTCTACTTGTGCAGAAACATATCGACATTTAGACAATATGAATAGATTAGTGTTTTCTCGCTTCTAAGCTGTGACCCTTCATTCATAGGCGTGGCACAGCTCCATGACACCACAAAGGAACACAAGTGCTTTACAAACAATACACAGCAAAGCATCGCATGCAGGGACAGGAGGAGGATTTCAAATCTGCCGCCTCGTGATTTCTACCAACGTCACTGGGTAATTTACCATACTCATTCACGCACGTGCACTTTAGGAACAACAAACACAGCTGGTCTGTGGGTCTCAATCACAATGTCCCATGAGGTTATTAAAGTGCACTCCAATATAGATTATCAGCATTAATTGTGATGTATGTATATCTCCAGTAGCTGCCGAATTGGTCACAAAATGTGCAGCCGGCGCAGTGCTCAGAGGTGCAGTAATGGGACAATTAAAATATGATACCTACATGCAGGGATGTCCACAATTAAACTACTCAGTTCAGAGCAAATAATGATTCCGAACTGGACCCTCTTTCTATTGGGTAATCTCCACTCCAGTGAGACGTTTCGACCCATTATCCCATTTCTTTGAGTCTCCTCAGGACAGATAATAAGTAATGATAGATACATTCATAATAATATACTGTTTGTTCTTCAGGGCTGTGTTATTATTGTTATTACATGAGGGGTTTGCAGGTTTGTAATGAGTAATGTATTGCACATGCTGAAGTATCGGATCTCATTTTCCTCACGATTTTTATAATAAAAATGATTAATTGAATAGAAGGCTTTAAAAATATCATGTTACAAAATTATTTTCTATTTTTGAATCATAAAGAGAATGAGTAGGTTGTCTTCTGCAATTCCTGTGTTTCAGAAATCCATTCCAGACGATTGAAACAGACTATTACAAATGTATATAAAGAGATGAATTTACAGAGACCTTTGGAGCCATCTACCTGATGTTTTAATATTAATCATATTAATCATTAACAATATTATGAACAGATGTTTAAAATAGAACTGTATCCTTTCATTTGACAAGAAAGTGCACATTTACTTGATTACAGCCCTGGTTATCTTATTGCAAGAGAGTTCTATATAAATTCAAATTGCTATCCAACCACTACACAGGTTTAAAAATGTGTGATGTGTATGGGGAAACACATTCTTTAACTATGACCCATCACATCTCCCTCCTTCTTCCTCTTGTGTTTTTCACAGTCCACTGCAATTCCCCTTCAATTAAAGGTGCTTACCTTTTATTCTTAGAGCACGCTCCTGTCCGTAGCTTCATCCAGCCTCATATATTGCTAAGATCAGGCGGTGCTTGTCCACAGAGGCTCAAATCACCTAAACCTTAAACAGCTGATGTTAAGTATAAATGGATGTACCACAGTACAAAAGAGGCAATGCACAGACTAGAAGAATGACGGGTTCTTTATTCTGTGCAATTGCCAGGTGGGGCACCTCACTTTTCTTTGTATAAGTATAAGGTATGTGGTAGTCACAGGCATGCCCACTCCTCAGACTCGGTCTTTATTCTCACAGCCCATTCTTTAGTATGGCTTAACAGCGCAAATGTCGCCAGACAATTATGTGAGAATCACCTTGAGAGGGGCTTTGGCTCCGCCCACACATTTCCAGAAGTAGTAGTGGTAGTGCATTTCCACAAAAAAAGGTCTTGCCCTCCACGCAGCTGTGATCATTTTGTTTATTTATCCTGCTGCCTGCATATCCATTTCAATGGTATCTATGTGTATTGCTTAACATTACCATACAACATTCCTTTAAAGCCATACCTATTGACCTTGCCATTGTCTATTCTAATTAATGCACCCCCATGAACACCTGTATGTTCCCATCTCTGTTAATCATCTGGGACCAGGCAAGGCTTTGAAAGCAGCCTTACCGAAACAAAGCACTAGATAAATAGCCGCACCAATAAAGCGACCGACATACGAAGACAAAGCATAGAATGTGGGGTTCCTCTTGGAGTACTTTTTGTAACCCTTCCCTCTGCCTCACCCCAGTCCCAGCACATATCAACAAACTGTGTGAGCTACAGCACAGCGCACTGTACGGTACTATTTCACAGTGTCCTTCTTGTAGCATGGGGCTCCTTCATGGCACATTTTAATTCTGGCTTTGGCTAGATTTCTCCTCAGTAGTGGAAAGATTGCCTCTATGCGGGATCTAGTGTTGGTATGGTTGATGTCAGCTTTAAAATATCTTCAAAGTTGACTTGGCTATGTGGAACCGTGATTTGGTTTGCATTTTACTGAAGCCACATCATCCTTGTTTTTACAGAACTGTACTTGATATGTAAATTAATACCAAGTATCTTATGTCAGCTAATGTAACAAGGTGTTTTCTTTTGTTTGTAGAGACATACTGAATGTTTTTTGATATAATGTTTTTAATGCAAGTATACAGCAGACAGTTTTAGGTGGTGGGATATGTTCTTTCTTTTCATATTCATGCAGTATGTTTGCAATAAAGAATTAAAAAAATAACAATCACACCAACTAGTCAAGACCAGCTCTATTGGTTTTGCCAATGCTTGTTTATTTTGGTATCTCTGTGGCAATTGACCAGCTAATTAAAGACTTCCTTCACAGTGTTTTAGGTCATTGGTTTAGTAATAGACAATATTTGCTATTTAAGCAGCAGCTAGGTAAAAAGTGAAGTTTTCAGCTATTTATGTTATGTTATAGGGTATTTGTAAAGTGCAGCATTCACTCCGAGGAGCATCATGGCGCTAAGCGGATCACTGACAGACAGTGTGGCTGAGACTGGAAGGGATTTAGATGAGTGCTCTGCATAGAGCATCAGGGGCCGTGGAGATCCAGGTTTTCAGAGCTTATCAGGCCGTCGGCAAAATAGCAGAGCTTGTGTACAATTTGGCCAATGGATGGCTATATAGAAGATACGGATGCATAAATAGCTGCTTCCTTGTTGTAAACAAAACATAACATTTATATTTAAAAACTTTATCTGATGGGATGTCTTGGTTATGAACCCAAAACCTAAATTCTATTGAAACTGCCCTGCAAGGGTGAGCTTCCAATAACTGCTCATGACATCACACATGACATCACAGATGGACGAGGAACTTGTGCCCACAGTGATGCTAGACTTGCGCGGTAAGCAGCCAGTGCACATATCCTTCTATTTACACAGATATACAGTGATGTGGTAACTCTTCAAAGCCATGCTTTAATGGTGGAGCTTGAGCCTATCCATACGTATTGCCATGTGAGAGTGTCTGAGAGTTCCTAATTCCACCAGATATGTGGCTTTTCCAAGATAGGATAAGTCTCAGTCCACTTGTCTTGGAGGACCTCTGACAGGGTGTCCACAGAGCAGTTCAAAAGGACTGAAACCTACTCCCTTTTGAGGATCCTCCGTATATGCAAAAAGTAGGCATGGCAAGGAGAATATCCCATCTCCTCCCAAGTTTCTCTGGTAAACCCATAAGCATACCCTCATAATCTTATTGAACCTTTTTACAAGACCATTACTTTGGGGATGATAGAGGGCAGTGAATTCGTATGTCACTCCATACTCATCCCAAATGGCTCTAAGATAAGCAGACAGGAAATTTGCGCCCCTAACGGAGATGACTTCCTTAGGGAACCCAACCCTGGTAAAGATACCAAGTAGGGACATAGCTGCTGCAGGGGCATGAACTATCCTAAGGGGAATAGCCTCAGGGTATCTGGAGCCATAGTCCACTACCACCAGGATAAACTTATGTCCAGAGGCAGTAGGTGGGTTTAGGGGGCAAACAATGTTGGGGAATCACCACTCTTCTGGTTGACCCTGGTTTGGGGTTCCTTGCCTCACTGTACAGGATTCCATCACCCAGGGCACTTTATGGGTTCCAGTGACACCTCAATTTTCCTGTCTGGCGGTCAGTGTCTCCGGCCTTCAAGAGTGAGACAAAGTTTTTTGTCCCCGGCTCAAGTCCTCTCTGAAGGCTCCACCTGCTCCTTGAGGCTCTGCCAGATCAGGCAGGTTTCTCAGGGAAGGAGCTTCCTTTTCAGGCACTAGGCCTTCCCCCCCGGAGGGTTAGGCTCCTGCTGGGCCTGCAGACGCAGGAACGTGGCCTTGCCAGACCTACTGCCCTTTCTCTTGTTGCTGGGGCCTTGGGCCATTTTGTCTGGCTCCGACATTCCTTGACCGTCTCTTAAGGACTTTTATGCGCTAATGGAGACACATACCCACTCAGGGAGACCACAGCATTGCTGCAAGAGTCCTTCTCTCCATCTCTGCCCAGGCAGATGTTTTGAGCTGGTTGCCCAAATGACATGCCACTGGGATGGCAGGGAACACAGCTACTCTCTTAGGGTCAGTAACCACTTCCCACTCAAAGTCTATAACAGCTATGGGATGTGACTTTATGGCATGGTCAGTGGTCACGATTTAGTGCAGGTATGATCTGCCCCTGTAAACCATCTTGTCCATATCCATAGTGACGCTGGCACCAATATCCCTCAGGGCCTGACTTCAACCCCACTGATTCTTGGTCAGTCTGTATTTTTCCATACCAGCAGACCGGTGGTCCAAGGGTTCAATTTCCTCCCCAGCCATGGAGACTGGAGTGGCTTCAGTATATCCTTTGCAATTCCCAGGCACAACTTCTACCCCCATCGCTACCCTTGCAATGTCTTTGGGGCGGTCACCAGTGGGTGACTTCTTGGTGGACTCAGTATCTCCTATCTTGTGTCCTGGCTCTTTACACCCCAGCCTTTGTATAGTCAAAAGTCTTTCGAAAATACCCCCTCCCAATGAATGTGACGTGTCTCTGTGATCCCCCCCCATGGCATCTCTTGGGGACTTTGTTTTTTATGCTTGCCCCTTCTTTCTCCTGAAGGGGGGCCTGACCCTCTTTCTTGTGATCACCACCTTGGGACTTTTCTTTGGCACCCCAGTGCGTACCCATTCTTTAGCCATCTTCCCCAGCTCTCTAGGGCTAGATAACTTAGAATATACCAGATGCTGGTGTAACGTCTCTGAGGTATAGTTTGTAAGTATGTGTTCTCATTATAGAGCCCCCAAAGAGGCCTGAGGTTACTTGGATACCTTTGATCCAGCCTTGCAGTGACTTCAAAGAAGCATCCACAAAGTATACCCATGTCCGAGTTGACTTCTTGTGTGTATTTCTAAACCTCTGCCTGTATTCTTCAGGGGTTAAATCAAATAGCTCAGTGAGTGCCTCCTTAATGTGTGAATAGGACTCTGCCCCCTCATCCTCCAGCGTCAGTAGCCTATCCCTCCCCACTGTTGGAACCAGTTCGCACAACAAGGATCCCCAATTGTTGGCACCCACCTTCTCATCCTGAGAGCCTTCTCATACGATGCTAGCTATTTGTCTATATCATCCCCTCTGCATACTTTGGCACTATACTCTTGGACAACCTACGGTCATGGGCACCCCATGCAATACCTCTGTGTTTCTGCTGCCACCATGTCCTTGGGACTTTAGTCCCGGCTTGACCCTTCTCTCCTCTAGAGCCAGTCTTCTTTCTTCTAGAGCCGGTCTCCTTTCTTGGCGCTCCAGAAGACGGAGTTGAGTCTCTAGGTGCGTCGGCATGCCTTTAACGAACTGTGGGGGCTACACTCTTGTTGTTCCCCTCTCCATCATCAAAGCGGTCTTTGCCATCCTCTTCATCCCCACTGTCAGAGGTAATCTCCACAGCAAGTTGGGCTTGTGCTCTCCTGGCTTCTTCCCGGGCTCGCAGGGCCTTCTCCACATCCTTTTTGGTAGTGACCCCCAAGCTGATTTTTCTGTCCCTGCACAGCATCCTCAGGTCATTGATTCGGAGCGTGGGCATGGTGGCCAAGTCAATTTCCATGTTTTCCATCCTCTGGAGACTCAGCAAAACCTTTTACCAAACTTTTTGTAACTTGTGACCTTTATTGTAAGTCAGTAAACTCCTGGTAAACAATGCCTTAGATACTGAACTAGGCAAAAACGTTTGACATTTTTCCTTAGTGTTGACTTGGCAGATTTTCAGTGGTTACTAAGTTATTAATTGCCTGGTACAGCTAAACACAAGTTCTGGATCCCCCCACTAGGCACCACTATGAGGATTCTGGTGTATTATATGGTGTCGTTGTGTGACCTCACCTTGTAATGAACTCACAAAACCATGATTAGGTGCAGTCAAGCTTGTTTGTAAAACCTGTTGCTCAACCCAGGGTAGCTGTGGCTTCAAGCAGCAAGGCTTAAACAAGAACTAGTGTAAAGCATTTAGAAGCACCAAACAACAGAATTAGAAAGTCACACAACACAAAAGAAATCAAACATCAATTTATAAAAATACATTATATTTTTATGGATTTTAAACACCAAGATGAGCAAGATCCACCAGAGGGTTCTGGAGACAGAGTGTTAAAGAAAAAGTAAATCTCAGTTTTTTAGTCCAAAGCGCAAACAAGCATTGGTAACCATAAAGTTTGAAAACTTTTGAAAAGTTTGGAAGAGTTTTGTTTGGCTAATCCGGCCCGGACTGGGCAACCGATTCCAACGGAGGGAATGTCAGGGAGTTCACTAAGGACTATTTGGACAGTTACCTGGTCACCAAAGCAGTGTCAAGTCCAGCTCCACACTTTACATCAAAAGCGCCATAGACTTTAATGGAGTGACCCTGATGCCAAGGATACAGAATGCTGAAGATGCTGAAAGATGATTTGGATGCTGTGCAGTCAACGAAGGTCTCCTTGCGGTTATTACTCGGTCCACGGCTAAGGTGTGCCAAGTTTGGCCACAGGGGTCAACATCCCTCAAAATTCCTCTTTGGGCCAGTAGAAGTCCAGCAGTGGCTAGGCTACCAATGTCCAGTCACAGCTGGTACAGTGGTTTCCTTTGGTGAGGGCAAATGCCCATCTTGGGTGACCAATCCACACTCTGGTGACTCTCCGGGGTCCAGAAAACATGGGTGCAACTTTTAAGTCAGGGTTGGCTGGCTTTTTTGGTTATACTCCTGTGCTCAGCAGAAGTTCCTTGAATGTGGTTATTGGCTAGCCAGAACGGGCTACTCCACCCTTTATGGCCCTGGTTCTGTAATAGGGGTAGAGCCAACAGGCCCTTGGAGTCACTGCTTCAGTCTGGGGCTCAAGAGCGCCCTTTCCATGAACCATGCACCACAGACACAGTCCTCTCCTCACTAGCCCAAAGGGCAGCACGTGCAGGTCCAGGGGTCCGCAGAGCAGTACTTCTTCAGTCCTTTCTTCAGCCGAGGTGTGATCTGAGGTTCAGGGTGCCATATTTATTCCCAGAAATTGCCCTGGGGGAGAAGATGTGCTCACTATCCAATGGGCTACTAGGACCCCTAACGCCTTGTGACGTCCGCGCCGCATCTAAAGCACTGTTTTGTAAAGAAATGTTATCAGGGCGAGGAGAGTTATATGATAAGAGGAGGGATTGGATGTTGTTGTGAGATAGATGGGAGTTTCGTCTAATTTGTCATGTAGACGCATTGGGAATGGATCTAGTTCCTCCACTTCCAGTGACTAGGCAGTGTAGTGGTCAGTTATTCAACAATGAGTCATCATATAATATATCCAGGGAGAATTAACTTTTTGCAAATAAAGATCAAGCTTAGACCATAATAAGGGAGATGACTTGTTATTGAAAGTAGTTGTTATGTATTATATCGTCTGCACTTCTGATAAAACACACCCAAGCTCACCATGTGTGGTAGGAGATACGATTGTAGTTCTTCGGGTTGGAGAGAATAGTTTGAATACCAATAATAAGGAAACTATCAATCAGCATGCTGCCCCAGGAATTCAGAGAATTATTCAATTGGAGGTCTGCAGCCCTGGGTGGGCCCTCTAACTCACATGCCCTGGGTACTCTTGATGCCGTATTCTAGGGGGTTATCAGTAAGTCAGCTTATGCCTGTTGGGGTTCGCCAACTTATACATTTTGTAAGGGGTTAGGACACTGCCACTGAGGTATGGTCAGCGGGCCTCAGTGCACTCTCAGAGTCGAAAAACCAGCAGCATCAGTCCAAAACTTTGGAGGTGATCACGCAAAAAGAGGAATTATCTTACATTGTTCATTTAACTATTATACAAACATCTAAACATCCCTAAACGCTCCAGCGGGGAGACAGAGAGGACGCCTCAGGGAAGAACGGCTGGAAGCACTGAAACTAGACAAAAGTCTAAGTAGGTCCTTCCACCTCAGCCCTCCCATGGAGCGTTTAGGGTAGAAATACAGGAGTTACTCTCAGTGGTACTATACCAAGAGGGAAGTATCCACCTACATAGTGTTTTTTTAACCCCTCCCCTGATCTAGCGACAGGATTTTCCTTCCATTTTTCACTAGTTAAAAGGAAGTGAACACATAGGGTATATAACCCCCCCTTTCCCCCCCCCCCTTTTTTAGGTCCTGAAGAATGCTACGTACCCTTCGGGGACACCTCAGCAGAAACATGTCGACCGCATTTCATACGGCGAAGGGAGAATAATATCCCATACCACCGTTCACTTAGTTTTTAACCACCATACATTTACCATTTGAATAAAGCATAGCACATGGACTAATGTAATGGTTTTTAAATCATTTATCACTCCCCCACGGCCACTTAGATTTAGAAGTGCATCCCTGTCTCCAGGTGTATGCCCGCCCTCTATCAAACCAAGTTTTTAGAGGGCGAGGACAGCCGATGATGAAGCATGACACCGGGCGGTGTGTGAGGCCAGTCCGTAACTTTTTATGAGATGCCCACACTGGTAGGGCATCTCTATAGAACTCTGTAGATAAACATAGGAATTGATTCAAGGGGCAGCCCACTTTTGTGTATTCAGTTACTCAGCAAAGTCAGGTGCCTCAACCACCACTTCCCAAGAGTGTAAATCCACAGAGATACAATGCAGAAACAGGATTCTACGGAGGAGAGCAGGTAACACAATTGCCGCGCGCAGCTGCCATATCTCAATACTGGTTACGACAGGATGGGAATGAGTCGGATGAAAGTTTAGGACGGTGCCTAGGAGAGGAGAAAGAGTGCGTGCTTGGCGCAACTCTAGAGGTAGATCAAGCAGGTCCATTTGTGGATGGAGAAGTGAATGGTGCAAATGTAACATTCCTTGTGGACACTGGAGCTACCCGTTCTACTGTTAGGTCAGTGGAAATTCCAAACCTTCCTCTCTCAGGTGAAAATATCCAAGTCGTGGGTGTTTCGAAACAGCAAATTAGGGCGCCTCTTACCAAATTAGTGGAGGTAAAGATTGGGCCATTCAGTGATATGCACCGATTTGTGGTGTGTGATTGCAGTCCTGTAAACCTATTGGGACGCGATCTACTTTGCAAGATGAACTGCACCATCTATTGTACTCCAGATGGGATTGCATTTCAAACCCCAGATGAAGATGTACTCTATAAAATGACATTAGTAAATTTAGAGTCAGAAGTGAGTGAGTTGTTCCCGGTGTTTGACGTAGAGAAAATCCCAATTGAACTGAAAGAAACGGTGAAACAGGAAGTGTGGGATTTTACGGGTGAAGATATAGGGTTAATGAAAGTAGTAGACCCTGTTAAAATCTCTGTAAAAGAAGGAACAAGTTACCCAAATACGCCACAGTATAAATTGACACCAGAAATAATTGAAGGAATAACACCTGTAATAAATAAAATGATTGAACAAGGAACTCTGAGAGAAATAATGAGCAGCCCATGTATTTCACCTATAATGGGACTGAAAAAGCCGAATGGAACATATAGAATTGTACAGGATTTGAGAAAGGTAAACAAAATTGTTGTGCCTTGCTGCCCAATAGTACCAAACCCTGCTGTAATTCTATACCAGATTCCACGCGAAGCAGAATGGTACACGGTTATTGATTTGTGCCATGCATTTTTCTCTATTCCATTACATCCAGATAGCCAGCCATTATTTGCGTTCAGGTTTGGAGAGCGTATTTTGGCATGGTGCCGAATTCCTCAGGGGTATACAGAAAGCCCCTCGATCTTTAATCAGATTCTAAAGAAATCATTGGAAGATTTAAAAATGCCAGAGAAATCCGGGATGGTTCAGTATATTGATGACCTATTGGTGCCATCAAAAACAAAGGAAGCATGTGTTACTGACACAATTGCTTTGCTGAATCATTTAGCAAAAGGAGGACATAAGGTGTCCCCATCAAAATTACAGTTTTGTCAACAAGAGGTCCAATATTTAGGACACAAGATTGAAAAGTGAGTGCGAAAGGTTACGACTGAAAGGATAAAAATAATTCAAGGAATGAGAGCTCCAATGACACAGAGAGAAGTAAGAATGTTCCTAGGAATGGTTGGATATTGTCGACAATGGATAAGTGGATTTTCATTGATTGCAAAACCATTACAGAGATTGACAAAGAAGGATGTTAAAGATCCTTTTGAAATGAATGATGAGGAAATGAAAGCATTCAGAGAACTAAAAACAAAGCTGTGTGAAGCCCCGGCATTGGGAATGCCTGATTATGAAAAAGATTTTGAGTTGTATTGCAGTGAAAGAGATGCGTGTGCGTTTTCAGTCCTAGTGCAGAGACACGGAAACATGAAAAGACCCATTGCATATTTTTCAGCTGTCTTAGACCCAGTAGCAAAAGCGTTGCCTGGATGTTTGAAAGCAGTTGCTGCTACTTGTGTAAGTCTGGAGCAGAGTGAAGGCATTGTGATGGGATATCCACTAAGAGTATATGTCCCTCATTCTGTGGAAATTCTTTTGACAAGAACCAAGACCCAATATATGACACATAGTCGGCTGACTAGGTATGAAAAAGTAATTTTGAGTGCAGACAATGTCACCATTGACAGATGCATAAATGTGAATCCTTCAACATCATTGCCAGATGAAGAGAGTGTGATTGAAATGGATGAAGTTGATCATGATTGTCTGAATATACTTGAATATTGTACAAAACCGAGACCCGATATACGGGATGAGCCTTTAAAGGAATCAGATTATATTCTGTTTGTGGATGGCTCATGTTTGAGAACGAATGATGGAGTTCTGAGTGCAGCATATGCAGTTTGCACAGTAGCTGCTGTAATTGAAGCATCTTGTTTGAGAGGGATACGTTCTGCTCAAGTAGCGGAGTTGATTGCTCTAATTCAAGCATGCAAATTGGGAAAGAATGTCCGAGTCACAGTAATCACGGATAGCCAATATGGCTTTGGAATGGTTCATGATTTTGGGCAGATCTGGTCCCAGAGAGGTTTCTTGACGTCTGCAGGAACCCCAATAAGAAATGGTGAATTTGTGAAAAAGTTGCTTGAGGCGATACAGCTGCCTAAACAGATTGCGGTGGTAAAGTGCAATGCACATAAAAATGGGGAAGACTACATAACTGTTGGCAATAAGTTTGCTGATGAAATAGCTCAGTACTGTGCCAAAAATGTAGTCTCATTAAACGGAAACCGAGAGAGCATATTTCACGTCCGTTGCTTTTTACTAACCCTGTCGAGACATGGGATGAGGTGAGACAATTACAGGAAGCAGCAGATGATGAGGAAAAAGATAGCTGGATAAGAGCAGGATGCAGAAAACGGGAGGAAAATGATGTTTGGGTTTACAGAGATGAAAGACCAGTTATGCCTGATAGCATGATTTCTGACATGGCACGGATGTACCATGGACAAGCTCATATTGGGAGAGATGCAATGATCAGACTTTTTAGGCAAACATGGTATAATCCAAAATTCAGAGCCATAGCTGAGAGTCTTTGTCAAAGATATCTTATCTGTCAACAGCTAAATCCAGGAAGAAAGACAGTAGTGAGTCTAGGAACAATAGGACGAGAGGGAGGTCCTTTCACGAGAATGCAAATGGATTTTATAGAAATGCCCCCAAGGAATAGACTGAGATACGTTCTTGTAGTCGTCTGTTTGTTTTCTCGTTGGGTGGAAGCATACCCGACCAGAAGGAATGATGGAATCACAGTAGCTAAACTAATGCTGCGAGAATTCATTCCAAGGTATGGTTTTCCAGTAACGATTGAAACAGATAGAGGAACACATTTTCAAAACGAATTGATTCAACTGATATGTGAAGCACTTAGTATTAAACAGAAATTGCACTGTGCATACAGACCAGAGGCTTCTGGAATAGTAGAGCAAGTGAATGGAACAATAAAGAACAGGCTAGGGAAAATGTGTCAAGCCACTGGACTCAAATGGCCAGATGCCTTGCCATTGGTCTTAATGACTATCAGAAGCATACCTGAAAGAAAGACAGGACTTAGTCCCCACGAAATAATCATGGGACGAGCAATGAGGCAAGCACATGTACCTGTCAACAAACTACTGACTAGAACTGATGATCTCGTGTTGGATTATTGCAAAGGATTGGCTGATGTGGTACGTTCTGTGTTTCATCAGGTTGGACCGGATGCGACCACTCTTGAAAGAAAACCAGCTCATGACTTGAATCCAGGAGATTGGGTCCGCATAAAAGTCCACCGAAGAAGAAACTGTTTGGTTCCTCGCTGGGACCAACCACGACAAGTGATCCTGGTGACAACAACTGCAGTCAAATGTGCAGGAGTAAAACACTGGGTACACGCCAGCCACTCCATCAGAGTTCCAGATCCTGAAGCTCGACCTGTGAGTCGACATCTGGAAATATCAGATACCAGTTCAGCATCTGATGCAGAGGAAGAGACGAACAGGGCTCCAGACATTGAAGATCGACCTGTAAGTCGACATCTGGAAGACCCAAGTACAAGTGTAACGACAGGAGGAGAGGAGGAAATAACAAAAGTTCCAGAATCTGAAGATCGACATGCGAGTCGACATCTGGAAATATCAAACACTAGTTCAGCATCTGATACAGAGCATTCTGACTGTGATGAAAATCTGAAAAGAGATTGGAAATTTGATAGCATAAAAGAAGAAACTGAGCAAAAGGATAGTAACAGTGAGCAACCAAGTACAAGTTATGGTGAAGATCCTTCAGAAATTATATTAATAGACAAAGAAGGGACAGTTTCAAATAGAAAGGTAGAAGAATCGGAAGACCCCCGAGGAGCAGTAGGGACAGATCGGTGAACAAAGAAACAGGGAAATTCAGAAACAGATAGAGAGATTGACACAAATTCGGAAGAACCTCGAGGAGGGACAGAAGTAGGTGATCAAAGGAAAACACGAGGAAAATCAAAAACATGAAGGAAGTGAAATTCTAAAAATTAAGATAAGAGACAATAAAGAAAGGACTGAAACAGAGTCAGAAGAAAGTGGAGAAGAAAGAAACCAGAAACTAGAGTCGAGAAAGAACTTGGAGAACAGAAAGAGAGGAAAAAGAAAGTGAACCAAAAAGGCCAAGAAAAGGATACAATTGGCCCCACGAAGTTAAGAGATTGAGATACAAGATCATAAGGTTAGATGGAAAGAATGCAGAACAAGTAAATGAAATAACAAGTCAAAAGGAACAAGAAAGACAAGGAGGAAAACACTTGCAGAAAACAAAAAGAGTGAAGAAAGCTAATCTAAAGTATAAATCGCCTGAATGGCTATACATTGCGTTGACTGATATCAAAGAAGAAGAGATCACTCACGAGAACCCGGAACAAAGCTACAATTTAATGGATGAAGGTGAAGTGCAACAAATTTAAAGAAATTTGAACAAATTTCTACCGGACTGGACAAAACACTGGATTTGACAAGAAAGAGTTCTGAAAAGAATTAAAGAAAGTACCAAACGAGACAAAGTGAGAGCGTAGGGTGGCTAAGAGGTCATTTCTGAGGTGTGGTGACACATTTTCTGTACATATTATAAAATAGGTAATAGAACAAAATGGTAGATACTAAAAATAGAACATGTAGATGTGAGTTCTTACGTAGATGGTGTAAGATGTGCTTCTTTTGTACAGGATTATTAATGACCGTATGGATTATTTTAGCAATCACTATTCCTATTAGATTAGCTGTAGAAGAGACATCTATATTAAAGAATAACACAGAGATAGAAAAGGGAGCTAACATGCAGGAAACATATATTAAAAAGTAGTGCAGAGTTACATATGGACAAATCAATAACAGATTTTTCAAAAAATGTTTTTACTAAATTATGAGTATGTAGAAACAATGGATGTGAGAGATTGTTACGTTTGTATGCAATTGCCTGCGTCTATTGCAGAAGGTGTGACCTATCATCACCTTCCTTTGACGTATGGAATAACATGTAGTGTTTTAGCAAGTCTATTTTACAAGACAGGAAGATTAGAATATTATTATACTGATATAGATAAGATTTTTGCAGAGATTCCTATAATTTCTGAACTAAACAAAGTGAAAGAAGCAAGAACGTTTGGTGAATTTGTCATAGAAAATAAAAATCTAACATCAGATGATATAGTTAAAAACAACCTTACCTGTGAGTTAAGGAATGAAGAAAAGGTGTTTTTAGAAATGGTCGAGGATAGAAGAGTAAAATTTCAAAGAAAAGTGATAGAAGAGACAAAAACACCTCTTTGGGTGTTTGAGGAAGAAAATCATGACAAGAAAAAGACAAATGCAGCTATGTCTCTGGATTGGCCCCAACAGGGAAGGTTGTGCATTAGAAGAAATAGAACAAGATATGACAACTATTTCGTGGGTTCCAGTGATTGCCAAGACAATTATAACATTTTAGGAGGTTGGGGATTCAAAGGGGGAAAAGATCCAATATTTCCTGGGATCTATTATATTTGCGGTAACAGAGCTTATTACAGGTTGCCGGACTATTGGTATGGATCATGTTACTTAGGCCTGGTATTTCCAAAGATTTTTCATGTAGATAGAACAGAAAAGGGAACACACGAAATGGTAAAGACATTTACACGTAGGAAAAGGGAGAGCTTTTCAGAAATAGTAGGTGATGTTTTTGGAGCATTGATACCAGCAGTGGGAATATCTTTGAATGCATTCAAAATTCGGAAGTTATCCACAGTAGTAGATCGTTTATCTACAGATACTGCCGGAGGGTTCTTGATGGTAAATACCGAAATGGTTGCCATGAGAGCTATGGTGATGCAAAATCGACTTGCCCTTGACATTCTTTTGGCAAAAGAGGGTGGAGTTTGTGGAATGCTGAAAGTCCAACATTGTTGCACTTATAATCCAGATAAAAGTGAAAATATACAAAAGTATATTAAGAATATTACCAATTTGCACAAAGAACTTGTTCCACTGGAGGTTGAAAATGCATTGGGAAAACTTGGTAAGAGTTTTTCCTCAGTAATAAATTGGTTCACTAGAATGAGTAGATTAGTAATAGGGAAAATCATAATAATAGCGACCATAATAGTACTAATAGTCCTAGTATTAAAATTGATTATTGTATGTATAAAGAGAAGAAAAAGACAGAATAAAATAGAAAAGGAAAATAAGATAAATAAAGAAAGAGAAAGAGAGATGGGTGAAATAGAGCTAGAAGAAATAAAAGAAAACATGTATAAGAAAACAAAGAGACAAGATGAAAGGGATACAGTTGTGTAAACTAACAAAAACAAACTGGACAAGAAATATGCTATCTGACAAAATTGTGTAACATGGGTTTTGTGGTGATATTAAAAATCACCAAAGGGGGAGTTGATGGAGCAGGATAAACGAAAAAATTTAACCTCCTAATATTTACGTTGAATAATTAACACACAGGTTCGTCTCAGTAAATAACCAACCATGTATGTGTCGTGATAAGGGTTATGGGTAACACGCTATATCCGTGCAAACTAATTTACTTACATTTGTTAACGTGGATAACAAATCTAATGATTTGCGTACTAATTAGAATAATAATTGCATGATTTGTGCTTGAAAATAAACTGTGTGGTGGCAAAGTAAAGCGGTTGGTAAGTAAGAAATAGCTTTATATGTCGCTTTTGCTAGGTAACACTTAATTGGGGTACGTAGAATGATGGGAGGGAAACGAAAAGGCTTATATTCTTTATTCTTAACTATGTTCTGTTTATCTTTATAAATAGTTCGCTTAGGCCTGTTGTGCCGCGATGTAAAATGGCTGCCGAGGCAAGCAAGCGAGAGTACGCAGGCGCAAATGGTTTCCGCGAATGAGAAAGGCTGTGAACAGAGGGATCATGTGACCGTCCCAAAGCCTAGGATGGAAGCTTGGTCAAGGCTGCGATGACCTTATTATACAAACGTGTGCCAAAGAAGGACATTGCGAAAAGCGTGAGAAGTTGCAGTGAATACGTGAATAAACAATGAACTGTTCAATTTAAAGTATCAGAAAAGGATACAGATAGAGACCAATGTGCGGATGGGTAATGTCATGAACCCGTGAGAAACGACAGAAGTATGAACTTTCCACAAAGAACTGGTTGGAGCAAGGATATTCATAATGAGATGTATACTGACCCCAAATGGACCAATTAGAGAGAATCTCGCCCCCAAAGATGTAACATTTTCACTTAGTAAGCTAGTATTAGGGTATAAGAAGACCTACTCTGAGGGAGGGGGACCTGATGCTACTGCTTTTTGCTGGTGTTGTTGCTGCGGGAGCCGCTGTTTTATATTTTTATTGAGCACGGGACGCTGCTGATGGAGA
This sequence comes from Calotriton arnoldi, assembly GCA_963921515.1. NCBI lineage: Eukaryota > Metazoa > Chordata > Amphibia > Caudata > Salamandridae > Calotriton > Calotriton arnoldi. Next base: position 1,140,389 of record CAWUFW010005916.1, on the reverse strand, counting down.
AACTTTTTGCTTTAATAGATTTTTCCATTTTTAATATTATTAGACCTTTTATTCTTAAATACTATAAGAGGAAAAGAACTGGATTGTGGCGGGAAACACCATATAGGTGATCCGTCGAGAAGGCCTGTTTTACAGGATAGATAGACAGTTTTTCGGGAGTTTTCTATGCTGTGATCTGAATTCTTTGCTGTGACAAACTTTGTTTTTCCATCTAATAGGTATGCATTGCAACTTAAATTTATTCTTATAATGATGATAAATGTATTAATCTGAATAATAAATTTGAAACTTATTCATGCTTCTAAAAATTAGATAACTTTATTATCTTTAAAACAATGAGTCTGTGGTTCTTTAGCTCAATGATAAATATAAATGTTTAAAGGTTTATAGTGATTGAGCTGGTCTTAATCACCATCAACTGATTCCTACTATTTGGTCCATCGACCAATGAGCGGAATACCTTAAGGTTTGAGAAGTATTATGTCGTTTTAAAAGGTATCCCGTCTCCTTCCAGCAAATCATTTACTGTTTTCTCCTAAGTAAAACGGATGAAATCCAGGGAATATATGAGAGAGTGAATGTTTATGCGGTGTTATGGGCCCCACCGTCATATGGATATAAGTTGTGGAAAAAGGGATATTTGTACCTGGACGTCCAAAGCATATAGGAGAAGAAATTTTATTGATAGCGCTGGATCACAACCATCCTCTATGGGGGTTGCCCCGCATGGGAGCTCCAACACAACTATCGACAGCCCCATGAAACTTGTAATGCATTAGATCACCTGCCTTACACAGGATTGTAAAGGTTAATAAATTAGACAGCATGGGGAAAACTATTACTTTTAATAAGTCCTCCGAGCCCCGCTGTGAATCCCAAATTCTTTGTAGACTGTAAAATATAATTTCCCCATCATATCCCATTTAATATGCCTAATCCATTAACTGGTTGCGAACCTGGGCCTGAAAGCGTACGCTCTCTCTGACGATTTATTATAACCTCTCAGCTCGTGGACTACCTCTGTATACCGACCAAACTGGCGTTCTAGAATATCTGTCAATGGTGGGACACCCACGCACACAAAGCTCTCCACAACCAAGGCCCCAGATACCTCAACGACCGTCTGACCTTCTACACTCCCACCCGCCAGCTACGATCGACCAACCACGCCCTCGCCGCCGTCCCCCGCATCCGAAGAGCCACAACGGGAGGAAGATCCTTCTCCTACCTGGCTGCCAAGACGTGGAACTCCCTACCCATCCACCTCCGCCTGACCCAAGACCACCTCTCCTTCAGGAAGCAACTCAAGACCTGGCTGTTCGAACACTAGCGGACCCCCCTGCCCCTAGCACCTTGAGACCCTCCGGGTGAGTAGCGCGCTATACAAATGCTTGATTGATTGATGATTGATTTGAACCCTTACATGAGAGGGGAATCCGGCATCACATGCGCACGACCTTGCCTCTGAGCTATAGCGTCTGTGGTGTTGCAAGGGAAAAATGGTTCCCCTTAGGACCCCAGACATCATGGGTGTTTACAAAAAACACCAATACACTGTTCCGATGAGTCTACCTGGGAGCGATGTATATTTTAAGAAGGAGGGCTGCCCAAGAAATATTTTTAGCTTATATAGCAGTAACTCGTACTAGAAGTATTGGAGCCCTTCACTTTGGGGCAAATCATGTAATCGCCCTATGCCTAGAGTCACAGGATGTTGGGCCGATGCCCCAAAAAATCTGAGAAGGCGCAGCCCGGGCTCCACAGAAAAGGATTAGCATGGCGGCCCCCGCTGGGAGATTAAAAGTATTGGAGGTTACATTACACCCGATCACCAGTCATTGGGCACGGGGGGAAGTGAAGACTCAAACTGGTTTCTCTTTGGTGGCAGCTCTAGGCCACACACTCTCTCCCACGTCGGACAATCCAAACAAAGCAGGAAAGTGCCACCTTCACACCACAGCGGGTGTCCAGAAGGCGCTCGCCATTTAACTTTTGCAGCAGTTCACTACTTTTGATGTAACTTTTATTTTTACAGTGCTATATTGCGCGAGACCTAAAGTGCTTTACGTGCGCACCAGTTAATTTTAGCAGGCACTGGAGCCTACAAATATTATCCAATGCACAGCTGCTCACCTACAACAGAAATGGTTTTAGGCCCGTCCTGCGGCCCCCCCTTCCTTGCATATTGTGGTTAACGCCTGCAGAAACGCTATAGCTAGCGAGCCGCTTTACATCATGGGGATTGTATTTCACAGTTGAAGATCCAGTATAATGGGTTGTTGCTTGTGGACCACAAGACACACAATTCTCTGGGAAGGCAGCTTAGAGTCTAGGGAGGAGGAATAGAAACCGAACCAGTCACATGACCCTCCAAAGTTCCTTCGGATCTCCCGAATGTTGTTGCTGGTCTATTTCATTTGCTGCGGCGCTCGTGGTCTGGTACCGGGATCTAAGGAAAGACACCCGGGGAAGCATGTCCATGCTTGTATGTTGAAAAGACAGCCTCCGAAAAAGGTGAATTTTAAAGTGAAAGTGGCCTGCATAAATAAAGCTCGCCGGCCATGCTGTGTGATAAAGCAATGCGGGCCGCACTGCATGTTAAAAAAAACACGTCTGCAAACTGGATTTTAAAGTGAAAGCAGCGTGCACAAATAACGAAAGCCGCCTGGCAATGCTTTCTGATGAAGCCCTGCCGCGCTGTATGTACAAAATAAAGTGTTGAAAAAGCAAATGGGGCACATGCGTTCGGTCGGGGCTGAAATTCAAAGTGAAAGCGCCCATGCTGTGCGATGAAGCGCTGCAAAATAAAGCATAACAAACCAAAGCAAATGGAACGTGAAGGGTTGCAGAAGCGGGAGAGGTATCCTTCCTGCAACAGCAGCTAGGAGAAAGTCATTAAGAAAGTAGTACTCCGAAACTGTAAATAAAATATACTGAGTAACGACACATGTAATGGGGGCAGTTCTCATGGGAGGTTACAACAAGAGAAAAGGTAGTACGAAGGAGGGACTACTAAGGCTATTGACCAATGAAAAGCCACCATTTACAAAGGACAGTAACAGGAGCCAATTAAAAAGGTGGGCGGAGTTTCATCCCCATATCCTGAATACAGCATGTCTCGAAGAGACAGCGCAAGCGCTGCGTAGGCGTGACCTAAAAACACAGGATGCGAAAGCAAAGTAAGTGAGGGCAGAGAAGCAAAACTGGGATTGGAGAAAAACTACAAGGAGGGCTCAGGTGAGGGGAAGGACAACGGGAAAAGAGAAGGGCATGGGTGGGGGAGGCAACAACATGGAGACGCAATGGAGAGAAGTCTATGGCCGAGTGCAACAGGGAGGGGACAGGGAGAAGCGCTCAGGTGACAGAGAGCTACACTGAGTACAGGGGGAGAGAAGTATACAAAGGCAACAGCTCGAAAACACAGTCTCTCATGGAGTGTCCAACACAAAAAAAAGTAATGATTGAAAAGCCAGCAGTGGAAGCAGAGATGCCAGCCAATCAGAGCAATGGTACAGAGGCAAGCTCCCTGGAAAGGACAGCAACAAGACTGGCAAGCTGGGACTTAAATAAGAAACAGGCATATGAGTGATACCAAAGCCAACAAATGTGTGGGCTTCAAGCCCCTCTATGTTCTTGGGAAGCCACAATCTACAGCATATGTTCAATCCGAAACATATCGGTAGTTTGAGATTATATACCATTGCATTAACCAAGACATGCTGAACCTACCTCAAGAAAGACATTGTCATTGAAGAAAACATAACATGCAAATGAAATGTTATCCTCAAAACCGGTAGCTGATCTGTTGCTTTTTTGATTAATTTTCTTTCGATTGGTGGTCCAGTTATCATTGAGGGTCTCGTAAATTACTTTGTATAACTCAGAAATGTTTACTTATTTATCTTATGGACATACTGTATTATGGACTGTTGCACAAGGTGAGAAGCTCGGATACGTCCAAAAAGATAAATAAAATAACTGTCCCTGCAAGCCTCCTTTGCTCCCCTTCTCCCTATGACGACATACCCTCTTATCTTTGAGACTGCGGCCCCCGCCCTTCCTGCCTCGGTGTCTCAACTCTATTGATCTGCACCCCTTTCTGCGCTCTCTCATATTACCTGCCCGCACCTTTTCTGGCCAACGTCTGCTCAGGCACCCCTCCTGGACGCCTCTGCACAGGCACCGGCTGTTTGTGTTCAGGCCTCCTTTGCTGCTGCTTGGACCGCTGGGTGCAAATTGTCCTCTGAACAGACACTGCATTTGTCCTCTGTACAGACACTGATGTTACTTGCAGGACACAGAAACGGCGGCCAGCCCAGGGGTTTACGGAAGTCCCTGTTGCTTGGGTCAGGTGCCGCAGCAAGGGGGGGAGACCAGCAGGTCAGCTCGCGTGAAATTCATGCTACAAGCGCACACGAAGTCCAAAGACTGGCACGCGCCACTACAGTTGTTCTTTACATCCAGGAACACGCTGCTGCAACAACTAGACCGCGGAAGTTGAGGTTTCAGCATAGCAAATGAGCGGACATATTAGGTGTAAATAACTACTTCACATCCTTATCAGTCCCCATAATTGGCCACTGATTTGAAGGACTACACCTAACGAGAACACTCTTGTGCTCAGAATTAGTCTACAGGTAGGATCGCGCTCATCTTAAAAGCGTTCAGAACATTTATGGTTCGCCAGCAGTTTGCTCGCTTCAGCAGTACAACACAAATTAGCCTAGTGCTGGCAAGACTGACATTTATTGCCAAAATAAGTAAATGGAGCTATAACATTAGACAGCAGGCGCTAACTAACAATGGACTGAAGTACTACAGCATGGTATGCTTATGGTGTGGCTCATAAATTGCTCATAATATTCAAAATAAAAGATATTTGACAAGTAGTTTAACAATGTCAGTGTAGTTTATACTCAAAAGAAACAAGCACGGAATCGAAACCTGTGGTGCGCGCGCACCACAAAGGAGCCGAACGCGGCAATCGAAACTAGTGGTGCGAGCGCACCACAGAGGAGCGGGGGGCGAGGGAGCCTGTCTGTGCCACGTGCTGATGCGCGTCCTAGACATGGACGTGAATGGGCGGAGCAAAGGCGGGACATGCACCCGTGTTTGCCCAATTGCGTGCTGTCTTTCTTATAAAGACGCACGCAAAGCCCAATAGCCGGGGGAAAAACGAAAAGCACACGCACGAGTGTGTGCGATTCCTAGGTCAGTTTCTAAACCCCCTAAATGAGGTCTCTCGCTGCGCGAGCAGTGTTGTGCACTGCAACGCTAGGCGCGAGACCTAAAAAGGAGAAGGGAATCAAGCAGGCAGAAGCAGCAATGGCATCAATAAAAATTAAAAAGTTCTCACACACAGGAGATTACAAGGCAAGCGTAAGTACATTGTATTTTACCGGTGCTCCAGAGTCTTGAAAGGAAGTGAGCCATCGGCTGCGGGAAAGTGAAAGGAGCCAGCAAAGAAGAATGACGCTGGAATGAACCAATCATAAGCAGGAGGCAGGAATAGAGTGGTTTTATAGATTACAGTAGGCCTTCCAGACAGCGCATGCGTTGCAAAGGCTCGACCTAAAAATGTGCTATTGCACAGTCAACAATAGCTCGGGGAGCCCACCCCCGGCTGCTCCGCCCGGCTCCACAACTGGCCGCGGGAGCCGGCCTTCTCTTCTGTTCTGCCCGCTCCTGCGAACATTCCGTGATATCACAGCCGGCCGAGCGGGGCCTCGGGGGAGTGCGATGGCACTCCCCCCTCCTTGCTCCTGCCGAGGGGGGGGTGGGAGTGCGGCAGCACTCCCCTTCCTCTCTCCGGCACCAGGGCCCCGGAAAGGGTCCTGGGCCCCACCCGACTTTCACGGGGAACGCGACGGCGCTCCCTGACTTCTTCAGCGGGGCCCAGAGTTGGGGGTCCCAGGCCCCTGGTATCACTTCATGGGGAGCGTGACGGCGCGCACACCGACTTCTGCTTTGTGTCTGGGCCCAGGGTAGGCTCCTGGACCACTGGGGGCCATTTCACAGGGAGCACGACGGCGCTCCCTGACTTGACTTCATGGGGGGCGCAGGTTGGAGAACCTGGGCCTGTGGGCACCTTCCCGGGGGGTGGGGGGGCGCGACGGCGCTCCCCGACCTCTCCTTCTGGGGGTAGCCCCCGGGTCCTGACCCACCTGGGGGCACATCCAAGACCGGCGGCAGAGCCCCATGCGCTTCATCGTCTGTCTGATCAGAGGTTAAAGGTTGCCTACCTTCTGGGGGCATATCTCGGCCCCCTTGCGGCAGATTTTGTGAATCTTGGCCTCTTCTCGCTCTAGGTGGCCAGCCCAAGCCATCTGGGGAACTTTTCACCACCCTCCTGGCCTCCAAGAGGGTGACTCTGTATAGAGCGGTCTTCATTGGCTCCTGCTCCAGCCTTTCACTTGGCTCTCCTCCTGGGCCTCTCTTCTCCTCGCGCAGAGGCCCAGGCGTCTCACTGGCCCTGGACTCCCTCAAAGGCGCAGTCCAGAGTCCTGGGACAGTCAGGGGGTTCCTCCTTCTAACTGTCCATGGCACCAGGCTCCAGCACCAGCCTTCCTCAGCAAGACCACACCCCAGAGAGAGCTCCTCTTCCTGTGCAAGACCTTTTAAAAGAAATTGGAGAGAGCTGGCAGGATGGCACTTCTACCCTATCCTGCAGTGATACATCACCTCTCTGCTCCTGCTCCCTCCTTCCTGCACAGGTCTCTGGGATACTTCAAGATGGCGTCGTCCAGGGGTCTCATGCCACATGGTCTCTGAAAATCCCCCTCCTCCATTGCTGACTTAATTTCCCAGGCCCGGAGCAGGCCTGGTGCCTGGCACTGGGTGACAGCTGCTGATGGATAGCCTGCAGCTTCGCCCCCATCTCTCCCTCTTGGAGAGGAGACCTTCGCCCTTGGAATGCTTGCAGTGAAGGGCTAGGCCTCTGATGCTACAGCTTGGGGAGGAAGGTCAATAATCCAGCCTGGCAGGGTCACACCCGGCCGGGCTCTGTTTATGAGCAGAGTCAGAGGAATATGACATTTCTAGATGACCCATAAGCAGTACAGCTATGGCTTTGGACATCGCAGAATGGTTCTTTTTACACAACTAACAGTGTACTTTGGTGCGTGTCTGGAGTTTGTAGGCCCTAGGGAACTGAAACTACCCCATGTCGTCTCTTTCTCCATAGGAGAATAATGGAGTGTTCCTACAGTGAAACAGTAAAGCACACTGACTATCCCTTACATGTGTCTCCCCACATTATAAAGCCTATTTCATGTCACCCCCCCAACTCTGCATAATCCCAGCCACACCATTCCATCTGTACCTGCTCCTGGGCTGCGCATGACAGGAATCCCCCCTGCGCAGCCCTGACATGGGTGCATACATGTGTACACGGGTGCACATACGTGTGCACACGTGCCCACATGTAACTAGTCCGGTGCCCCTTACCCTGTCTGAAGCGCAGCGGCCTTATCTCACAAGGCGGACACCGATTAAATCCACATGCAGTCCATTTTATCATGAGTTCACTGTGGGAGAGTCCCAGCTTATGAGGCTCTCCCACAGTAAAAGCTAAAGAATCATGTGTTCATACAGTGAAAAATCCGGGCGGCTCAGATGATCAGAACCACCTTCTCGTAATATTACTTTCAACCATGATGCAAATCAGCCACGCAGGTATACAACGTGGCTAAAAAAACTTTGAAAAGCCCAATGTTTTCTTAGCCACTTTGTACAGCTGTGTGGCTGCTGTGAAGCATGGTTGAAAGTAAGAAAAAAAGCGCTACAAAGTGTTGACTATGTCAAAGCACTTTTTTTTTTTTTTACTTTTAGACATGGTGCACTGCAGTTAGGCTGATGTACAAAATGATTGAAAACACTGACAGAGCCAATAGATCTTGCATAGGTGAGACCTAGTGGCTTTGCCAATGCTGGTTTTTTGTCTATTGCGGGGTAGGAGGAAATACGGAGGTAGGGGTGCAGGGGGTGCATGGCGAGAAGGAGAGCATGTCGGGGACAACACGGACAACAGAGGGTTAAAGCAAAGTTAAAAGAAGCACCTAAAACAAGCATTTGCAATGCAATAAGTCTCGCATTTGACAGAGTTTGAGGTATTGGCATTGTAAATGGCAATGCCTTATATTTATGTGTTTTGAAAACCTGCAAGCGGACGGAGGGGCTTACTCTGATGTACCTGAATTCAAATCTGTGACCAGTAGGCTACATGCAGAACTGCTCTAACCTTCTGATCTGTGCTGCTGTGATTGGCTGCATCACCTGCAATTTACTCGTATTCATGCAACATGCTCTCTACTCCATTGATCAAACCATGATTGACCGCGGTGGTACGCACTTTGCACACAGATTTGGGCATTTGTATATTTATAAAGCACCCAAGGGCCTCTAGGCGTTAGAGCTCTTTATACCAAGAACTTTATATACCTACATTTTTTTAGTAGGGTTGAAATATGTAGGTTATAGTTATAACTGCTGAATAACTTCTGAAAAATAAGCCTTTAAGTATCACTGAGCTATGTTCCCTGGGATTTGAAGCGGTTATCTGTAAATTATTTTCAAATGTCTAAAGAGAGTAGTTTATTCCACTGATTGTAATTGGCATTAGAACCTGCAGCCGACTCTTTAGTAGATGTTTGCAATTTGGAATACTGAGTAGGGAATAACGTTCTACCTTAATAGTGTAGCCAATGTGTAGAAAACAAAAATATCAAATGGTTATTGAACATAGAGAAGTATAGATTTCCTATTCTTAACTCCACATCTATATATATCTATATATATATCTATATATATATATAGATATATATAGATATAGATATATCTATCTATATATATATATATATAGAACCACCAGACGGTCCTCTCTCGACTCCACACACTTGCTTGATTCCGCCGAAAAGGAACCACGAACCCTTGGATATTCGGGCAAATAAATTATTTATTGTTTCCTCGGATTACGCGTTTTGGGCAACACTTGCCCTTGATCACATACTCGTGAGGTTAGAACGCCTTCTTTTTAAAGTGCAAAAACACGTGACAAAACACACATGATAGACATAGTGAAGATACTATCACCTATCTCAATAGGACACAACATCCATTTTTTTCGTAATTTTCTCTTTCTTTTCTTTGTGCAATAACCAATTTAGCCATACTCATGGCATAATGTTCGGGAGTATCAGTGATCCATCTATAAAAGAATAAAATTCATTAAATATTTTTAACATGCATTTTTGGCATTTGGCATAATTCCAACATCACTGATACTCCTTGGCCAAGTATGTAGTTGCACTGCCTATTTTAGACATTTACGTAAAATATTAATATTCGGGATCATCTTCTATAATGTATTATTTTAAATAATTGTAAAAATGGGATAAATCCCTAATCTCCCACAATTATATATCTACATGAATGCTGACAATAACAAACAACTTCCCAAATATCATATTTCATAGATTGGAAATGGGATAAATCCCACTGGTGCCCTTCAATTTATATATTTAAAATACTAAGTGTACCAACATGTTACCTAATGTGCAAATAGCAAATATTAAAGTGCAAAATATATCACATATATCATAAAAAAATACAACACTAAAATAAATCTCATTCGGGCCTTGGCCGAATTGGTTCAATCGGAACCGAAAATTCCAATTCCGACCGAACCAAATCCGGACACAAGGTTCAGCAGCTGCCATCAACAATATCATTATTATAATCCTCTTCTTATAAACGGATACAGAATTCATATCACTTCTAACAAAAAGACTAACCAAAGACTGTTGCCTACACTGAAAACAGCAATCTGAATTATGCACATAAACAATTGGTCCCAATTGATACCTATAAGAAATTATGTAGGTCTTCAGTATTATTCAAACCATATGGAAATTTGCTGTCTAGCTCCAAAATCAATTTAGATTCCATTTGCCTGAGAGCTTTTTCTCGATCACCCCTCTTCGTGTTTTTGGAATGGCTGCCACCACAAAATAACTCAAACAATTTAAATCATTGTTATGCATTTCTTTGAAATGGCGAGCCACCGGATAAGATGAATCATTATTCACGATGGCCCGCAAGTGCTGCAATATTCTGACATGCACCTGCAACTTTGTACTGCCGACATATCTCAGTCCGCAGGTGCATGTCAGAATATATACCGCATACTCCGTCCTGCATGTATAGGTTCCCCGAATAGCAATTTTGTCTGGGCTGGTGACAAATGGGTGGTATTTTTACCAAATTTACATGCTCTACAAGTAGAACACTTAGTAAAACCTGGTTTGGGTTGTAACCATGTCTTTGCTCCTGCTAATTCAGGACAGGACTTTCCAATTTGTGTGCGCATAGAAACACCTTTCCTATAAGTCACAGTAGGTTGACGTGGCAGCTGGGGTGACAATACTCCATCAGTCAAAACTATCGGCCAATTACGTTTAATAATGGCCCTAATCTTTCTTTCTTGTTTGCTGAAAGTAGTGACTAAGCGAGGGATATCACTATCCTCTTCGGATGTTGCCACAGTATCATTTAATAGTGATTCTCTAGTTCGGTCCTTAGTTTTATCCAAGGCTCCTCTCAAGATATTCTCACTGTAGCCCCTCTGTCTGAATCTCTGCAAGGCCTCCTCAGTGCATCTATCTAAATCATCTTTACTACTGCAAATCCTTTTGAGACGTAAAAATTCCCCATATGGAATATTATGGATCAAGTGCCTAGGGTGCGCACTGTCAGCATGGAGAGTCAAATTGCCAGCCGTCTCCTTCCTAAACAAAGTAGTGAAAATTTCCCCTTGATTCTGATAAACCTTCACGTCTAGGAGCTCAATGCAGTTTCTGCTCATATTTGAAGTAAACTTAAGATTAACAGTATTGTTATTAATCTGTTCAATAAAATTACATGCACTCAATTCATTGCCTCGCCACACAATAAAAACATCGATGTATCTTAACCAGTACAAAACATGATGGTTATAAACGGCGGCAAACATTTTTGAGGACTTGCTCCTCCCACCAGCCAACATGTAAACATGCGTAGCTGGGGGAGAAGCAAGCCCCAATAGCCACTCCTCTTTTCTGTAAAAAGATGTCATTGCCAAATAGAAAAAAGTTATTATTTAAACACCATGATATTAGACTTAAAAGCATCTTATTGTGTTGATAAAATTCAATTGATCTTAAATCTAAAAAATATTTGATTGCTTTTAGTCCCGTAGAGTGTTCAATACTTGTATATAAGGATTCAATGTCCAGAGTGATTAACATTAAATCCTCTGACCATGTGATTCCATGGAGCTTCCTTAAAAATCACCAGTGTCCTTCAAATAACTTGGCAATTGTTTTACAAAGTCTTGAAGGAAATAATCAACATATTGTGATACAGTTTCCCCCACACTGTTGATTTCCGATATTATGGGCCTTCCTGGGGTCGGGACCGTCTTTTTATGAACTTTAGGAATAAAATAGAGTTTTGCTAACACTGGATGTTCTATATTCATAAACCTAAACTCATCCGATGTAATCACCCCTTCCCTCTTCCAACTCAGTAACTCCTTTTTGAGGGTCTCTCTGGCCGCATTGTACTTGATATTAGTGGTCTTTTCATAACATTCCACATTTTGTAAATGCCTCCGTGCTTCTAGTATATAGTCCTTTTGAGGCCAAATCACCATATTCCCACCTTTATCTGATTTCACTACAATAATTTCATGGTTAATGCTTAATTTCTTGATCAACTTGGCATATTCAATTTCATTTTCACTTTTGTAACGTTTTTTATGTTTTGTACGATGATGTAGCTTTTTAATGTCATCAGTCACTACCTCGTGAAAGATATCAATCGCATCCTTCGGCATGATAGGGATAAACCTTGATTTAGGTTTGAAGGGACTAATGCCTGCTCCACGTTGTCTTATATTTTCCTGTTGTAATCTCTCGTGTCGAACATGTCTCCATTTCTACTTGCGTACCCATATCACACTCCTTGTTAAGCTCTTGCATTGCTAATAAAACAGGTGCATCAGATACCAATAATTACATAGTGGGCTCCCTCTCGCTGACTTGCTGGTTCGTCTGCGCCTCTTTTAAACCTTCCTTAATGGCAAAAAACTTTTTTAGTTTTAATTTTCTAATAAAACAGAACACGTCAACCCTAGTTTGTGAATAATTGAAATCGCTTACCGGACAATATGATAGTCCCAGGCTGAGAGTTGTTTTTCTGCTTGTGACAAAACAGTCGTGGAGAGATTGATAATAGTGTCATCGTCTGCCATTACTTTTTGCGCCAAAATTGTTTTTTTGCTGATTGCGTTTTTTCGTTTCTTGCGCCGCTCCCTCCTTCGTACGTTTTTCCTGGTTCTATTTTCTTCTTTTGTGGATTTCGTGGACTCAGGGTCTGTTGTCGGTCGAACGATAAAAAAATCCACTTCTTCCCCCAGATTTAATATCTTCTTACAACCACTTGCTCCCAAACTGCTGGTGCTCTCATTATCCGACGACATCCCACTAGTCAGGGAGTCACTGTCCACAATTGCATTTTCTGCATTCGTTGCTACCGAACCTTGTGTTGTCAGATTACCCGGGGCGTTCTTACCGAGTATGGCTTTCTTGGCGTTTTCGTACTTCCGGGCGAACGTGAAAACGCAACCTTGTTCGTAATCACATTTGTCCCGTGTAAACTTATGCGTCTTTCGAATCTTAATTCTCTCCTCTTGTTTAGTTAATCTTTCCTGGATATCTTTCCTGGTCTTAGAGATAAACTCGCTTGGTTCCAGTTTCGCTAATTGCTCGTTGATATGTTCTATTTCTGCCAACAGTGCATGTCGATCAATCTCGGCATATTTTACCAGGATTTTAACCAAATTCATCGACGCCGCCAGGTTAGCCTCTCCCCATTCTCTTAACATACTGGGGTTTGGGCTTTCGAAGCTTGGCGCTAATAGAATCCTTAAACTTCTCGGAATTCGCCCCACTTCTATGTATTTCGTGAGAGATTTATGTTCCCACCACTTGGTGGTTTCCGATCTCATGCATTTTTCCAGTCTTTTTAACAGGGCTCTCGCATCGCCTTCTTTATTCGCCCCTGAGCCAATGGGCACATCCCGTTTCATTAATGTTGAAGGCGAGTTGTTAAACAACTCTTCGGCAGCCGCCTCTCGTTCCCGAATCACCTCCACCGACATATTCGAGGAAAACACCGATATTCTGTTGTTTAATGGCGTGGTCCGTATCAACCAGCCGCTCCTAGCCTCTCACTCCTCCCCACCTGTGCAATCACTGATCCGCTCACCGCCTTCCAGAAAAAACCTCGTACTCGACCGTTCGTCCGACCACGCCACTACTCCTTCAGGCACACTTGAGACTTTCCAGCTGCAACAGGGGGTCGCCGCCAAGTTTCCTTTCTCGGATCCACACTGCTGCTGGTTGAGGGCGGCAACCACAATCCGGGGAGTGGGTTAGTCACGGAAGCAACCACCTTCCGTAATTTGGATAGAACCACCAGACGGTCCTCTCTCGACTCCACACGCTTGCTTCCGCCGAAAAGAAACTACGAACCACTGGATATTCAGGCAAATAAATTATTTGTTTCCTCGGATTACGCTTTTCGGACAACACTTGCCCTTGATCACATACTCGGGAGGTTAGAACGCCTTCTTTTTAAAGTGCAAAAACACGTGACAAAACACACATGATAGACATAGTGAAGATACTATCACCTATCTCAATAGGGCACAACATCCATTTTTTTCGTAATTTTCTCTTTCTTTTCTTTGTGCAATAACCAATTTAGCCATACTCATGGCATAATGTTCGTGAGTATCAGTGATCCATCTATAAAAGAATAAAATTCATTAAATATTTTTAACATGCATTTTTGGCATTTGTCATAATTCCAACATCACTGATACTCCTTGGCCAAGTATGTAGTTGCACTGCCTATTTTAGACATTTACGTAAAATATTAATATTCGGGATCATCTTCTATAATGTATTATTTTAAATAATTATAAAAATGGGATAAATCCCTAATCTCCCACAATTATATATCTACATGAATGCTGACAATAACAAACAACTTCCCAAATATCATATTTCATAGATTGGAAATATATATATATATATATATATATATATATATATATATACACACACACACATACATACACACACACTTACACAGTCATGGTACATATATGTGACGGGTATAGAAAATCTATAGATGCTGGGTCTGGTTGCTCAGTGGACTAATGTGTCTACTGCAGGTGGCTGTATTCAACCTCATGGTCACAGGTTAAAATCCTGGCGATCCACCCAGCCTTTCATCCATCGGAGGTCGATAAAATGAGTACCATTGAGTTGGGTAACAATACATATTTGTTATTCAGCGCCAAGATACCTACGGGTGAAGGTGCGCTTTACAAATACACGTTATGTTCCATATTAACCTGTCGATATTTTTTTGTCCTCAATTTTATGGCTACGATATTAAGTTATAACAATATTCCCTACTCGATATTCACGCCCAACACTCAGGTAGGCCCGTCAACAACATGAACTGTTTTACTAGGATGGGAATATGGTGTCAACAGTTTACATGTAATTCATTGCAATAGATTGATGCCATCGAGAAGGTGTCCGGCCCAACCCCATGGGTGTCCCCGCTGGTCGTGGCTCCCAAGCCAAAGCAGCCTGGAGCCATCTGGCTCTGCGTGGACATGAGGCTCCCAAACTTGGCGGTCAAGAGGGAACGCCACCTTACGCCCACCATGGATGACATCGTGGCGGATTTGAACGGAGCCAAATGGTTTTCAAAGCTGGACCTAAATGCGGGATACCACCAGTTGGAGCTCGAATCCGAGAGCAGGTACATCACCGCGTTCTCAACTCACGTTGGCCTCAGGAGGTACAAGAGACTGAGTTTCGGGGTGTTGTCAGCAGCCGAAGTCTTCCAGAATGCCATCAGGGAAGCACTGTCGGGCTTGCAGGGTGTCATCAATCTGAGCGACGACATCCTGGTGTTCTCGAACACCCTGGAGGAGCACCACACTCACCTCCGGGCCACCCTCCGGCGACTCGAAGATTGCGGACTGACCCTTCACAAAGCAAAGTGTTCGTTCTACCAAGAGTCGGTTGATTTCTTTGGGTACGTCTTCACCAGGGAAGGACTGCAGGTGGACCCCAAGAAGGCCATGGCCATACGAGCAGCCAGCACTCCAAAGACCCCCACAGAGGTTCGCAGTTTCCTTGGCATGGCTACATACTGTGACAGATTCATTCCGAATCTGGCCTCCCTGTCAGAACCACTTCGCACCCTCACCCGCAGTGACCACAAGTGGGAATGGACCGTGGCCGCTAACACTGCATTCAACAACATCAAGGCCGCGCTCATGGACAAGACAGTAATGGCCTATTTTCACCCGGGGCGGCGCACCGAGCTGGTCGTCGATGCCAGCCCAGTAGGCCTTGGAGCAGTTCTCCTTCAAGAGCATAAATCAAGAGACCTGGAGGCCAGTGGCGTATGCCAGCAGGGCACTATCGGACACGGAGACAAGGTACACCCAAATCGAAAAGGAGGCACTGGCAATAAAAAGGGCATGCCAGCATTTTCACTTGTACAAGTGGTAACCGATCACAAGCCACTGCTCCCAGTCTTTGCAGGGTCATCGAGAATGGCGCCTCCGAGAAGAGAGATGGGCCGTACAGCTACAGGCATACAACTTCAAAGTTGTCTTCCGTCCCGGTGCACACAATCCAGCGGACTACCTCTCGAGACACCCCAAGTCCCTGATCCCTCGAAGTCCACCGGTGGATGTAGCGCACTCCGAAGCGTTCGTGAAAATGATCTCGCAGGATTCCTGCCCCACCGCCATGACGCTAGAGGAGATCGGCCAAGCGACGGAGGAAGATGAAACACTGACCAGAGTGAAATCCACCCTGCTGAGCAATGGATGGGCACACTTCCTGGACGGGGCTCCAGCACTCCGAGCCGAAGACTGCCACGCTCGGCAACAGCTCTGGCAGGTTCGCCATGAACTAAGTGTGGGAGAACAGGGAGTTGTTCTGAGGGGACATGTCATCATAATCCCAAAGCGACTGCAACGCTGGATCCTCCAGCTAGCGCACGTCGGCCACCAAGGGATGGTGAAGACAAAAGCCAGACTACGGAACAAGGTGTGGTTCCCAGCCATGGATGCCATGGTGGAGGACATGGTGAGACAATCACTGGTGGGGACCCGGTGCCGGTAATCACGGAAGAGCCAAGCGAACTCCCATGGGCCAAAGTCAGTCTCGACTTCGGGAGCTTCCCGGATGGTCGCACCATGTTGGTGCCGGTTGACTCCTTCTCAAAGTTCCCGATCGTGGAGGTGGTGGCATCGACAGCGTTCGTGCATGTACGAAGAGTCCTTGAAAAGACATTTGCACTCATGGGTCTACCCGATGAAATCCGTTCAGACAATGGACCTCTGTTCCAGGGTCATGAGTTCCAGGAATACTTGGAAAGTAAGGCGATCTGCCACAGGAAAATCACTCCTCTGTGGCCAAAGGCCAACGGGGAGGTGGAACGTCTCATGCGGACACTCAACCGGGCCCTGCGCATAGCTGTCGATCAAGGGGAAGATGCGGAATCAGCACTCAACCAGTTTGACGGCTACAGGCAGACGCCACACAGCACGACCAAATGTGCTCCCGCTCACCTGCTCTTCAAAAGGCCCCTGAGGGACAGCATCCCGACTGACAACATGGAAACCCCCGGAACGGGACAATGAGGCCATCCAAGCGAGAAGGACAGCAACAAATCAAAAGGCGAGTGCAGCCCGCCGGGCAAAAGAGCTGCAGTTGGAAGTGGGGGACTGTGTCGTGGTCAAGGACAGGTACCCCGGCTGGAAATTCAGGACCCCCTACGAGCCAGAAAAGTGGACTGTTGTGAAAGTACAAGGGACCATGGTTACCGCCCAGCGAGGATCACAGTTTGTCACAAGAAACGTGTCCAGTTTCAAAAAGACTCATGAGGTAGACTCTGGCCACGAAGAGTCGGAGGGACTGGAAGATACCCCAAGTCTCACTCAGCCCGGCTCACCAGGGTTGCTGATTTCCCCACCGAGAGGATCGCAAACCGAGAGGGAGGCGACTGTCCCAGATGCTGGAAGGGTCCACCAAGAGGCAGAGACTGTTTTACCACCGAGCGCTCAGCCAGAGGCAGTGGTTAGTTCCAGCTCCCGGAGCCAGAGGTATGGTCTCCGGCTGAACCCTGCCCCTTGTCAGAGACTGAGGGACTTTTTGTCTGTACATCCCCGTGAACATGGTGGCCGGTCACTAAAAGAAAGGAGGGATGTAGAGAGCCAGCCGGGCTCTCCACTACATTGTTGCGATTTCATACACTTGCATACACCCCTCGGGGCGGGCTCGACCCGAGGGGATAAATAAACGGTGAAAGACCGATCGGGGTCTTCCCACCAGATAAGAACTGTGGTGTGTGTCGCATATTATTTACAGCGCCATTGCGTCCCTCGTTCCCCGCTGCGCTACACTATTGTCGCGGTCAGGCGTGAGGTTACCTTCCGCGCCCTTTGCTTTTGTCAGCCTGTTTATCCTGCCTGTGGGCTTGCGTGGCTGACACTCTGCAGCCTCATGGAAATGCGGGTTAAAAAAACGCCAAAAACAAGTTACCCGTGCCAATGTAATCTACCAAGGGGCTGAATCAAACAATACTTTGCAGGCTCACTACAGACTTTAGCGTGATAAAATCTTAATGTAGGAATGCGTAAGCTTTAAGGGACCAAGGGTGGGCGTCTTAATAGCGACAGTGAGTTCTGTACACGTTATTTACACAATTAGTGTGCATTGCAGAGACGTAATTTCCAAATGTGTTACAAAGAAGAGGAAGTGGCTAGAGTGTGTTTGGAAGCGCCGCCCGGAAGGTGAGAAGACGGGGTCTGTTGCCAGCGGGCAGTGCTACTTTGTTGAAAGGCGCAGGCTTTTGGCCTCCTTCCTTAACCTGACCTGGTGACTCTGGGCCTGGCCTCCTGCCGGCAGCTAACAGCTTGGGGCCTCATTTATGAGGTTTTACCGTAGGGCAGCGCCGCTGGCCTTCCTGCTGCGCTTCCGTACGGCAAAAGAAAAAGGGCAGGGATGCGCCGTATCTACCAGATACGGCACATTCCTGCCCTTTTCCCCTGCGCCGGCGCACAATGGGCTGCCGTGCGCCAACGCAGGCACCTTTGCACCATGGTGCAAGGGTGCCTGCGTTGAGGGAATGATTGTTTTTGTACAGGAAGGGAAACCTTTCTGTACAAAAACAATCACAAGACGCGTTTTCCTCTTTCTATGTGTGCTGCAGAATGCAGCACAGGTAGAAAGAGGAAGTAAAGAGGAGAAATAAAGATATTTCTCACCGTTGTGCCTCCCATTACGCCTCCCCTGGGGAGGCGTAAGCTTTTGGCGCTGCCTCAGATTACGATTTCTCCTAAGTCTGGGGCAGTCGCAAAAGGCCATGGATGTTGCTGGGAACGCCCCCAGCAACACCCATTGCACGCCCCTTTTAATGGAGAAAACTGCGTTAAAGGGACTGATATTTATCAGGCAGCATTAAGCCACAAAAAGAGGCTTAGTGCTACCTGATAAATATCACGCAGGCTTCTGCGCCAAGGAACGTCACAAAAAGTGACGTTCCGGAGGCGCAAGGAGTCTCATAAATGAGGCCCTTTGTTTCTTTGTGGCATTCAATCTTTTTTTCCATTTCTTTACTTTTTAGACAATCGAGGAACCCGTGCTTTAGCTTACGAGGTTTACAGTTAAAAAGCGAGAGCCGCAATTGTAACAAAAGTAAATAAAGAGAAAAAAATGGCAGCCACACGTCTTTTTTTTTCCCATTTGTTTTCTTTTGTTACAATGGCGGCACCCGCGCTTAGGCTTCGAACAACTTAAGCTTTTTAGCTTAAGATGTTTACAGCTAAAGCACTGGAGCTGGCATTGTTAAAAAAAAAAAAAAGTAAATAAATAGAAAAAATGGCATGCGGCCGTGTTCAGCGATCGCAAGAAGCAAAAGGAAATCGCAGTAGCCATTATTAGTGCTAAGGCTGCCGCACTAGTAAAATAAAAAATAAAATAAACCATTGCGGGAGAGTGTGTCTGCTTTTGCAGGCAGGAGAAAGCCCTTTAACAAAAGAGTGCTCAGAGGCTGTAATTGAAACCTACCGAGCAACAACACATGTAACAGGGGGTGTTCTGATGGGAGGTAACAACAGAAAACAGGGAGGTACTAAGGAGGGACTAATAAGCCTATTACCTAATCAAGGGCCAACGTTTACAAAGGACAGTGAAAGGAACTAATTAAAAAGATGGGCGGAGCTTAAAGACCATACCTCAATAGAGCATGTCTCAAAGAGACAGCGCAAGCGCTGCCTAGGCGAGACCTAAAAATAAGTAGTAGAAGGACAGAAGTAATGCATCCATGCTTTGGGGAGAGACAAACACACAAAAAGAAAAGAAGCCTGCGGCAGCTAACCACTAGAAGGCAACGAAATAAGAGTGACAATGAAGGTAAGCAATAGGCGGTCTCTGTTGGAAAACAAAAGATCTCAAGGAGACAGCGCATTGGTTCTTTAGACAAGAGCTTAAAACTGACTGCGGAAATTACATTTGCACCTAGTGTCTCTGCAAGTTTTTCCACATTATTTACACTTTATTTTCACACAAAAAAAATGGAGCATAATACATTGTCCACCAGATGACAGGTGATGGTAACTTCCAAATCAAAATTTGTCAGTGCAGTTTGCAGACAATCCGCAAATTACAAAGTGCCAATTATGTACGCAAAACAAAATCTGAACATGCATTAGCTCTGTGCCCCACTTCTGACCCTACCCACAAATTATCTCAGCATCCTATAGAATACTACTACCAGATGAATTAAATAGAAACTGAAACTTCAATGCAGGGCCGGCGCTAGGCATGGGCAGTGTGGGCAGCTGCCCAGGGCCTCGCGCTCAGCCAAAAAACAGGGGGCCCCGCATCACTGTGAAAGGTCACACTTTCACAGTTAGCCCACTACAGGGCCCCCTGCCTCACCTGATCACATTACGCCTTGACCTTCCTGGTCAGGGCGTGGTGGCATTCCTGGGGGTGCAGGGGTGGGGGAAGGTACAAACAGAATGGGGGACGGCACAGTAGCTGGGCCAGCAATTATGTTGGCTCACAATGTCAGGGGCGTGGCAGCGCCTCTGTTAAGTACCGGCCATTCTCCGCGCTGTTTGTGCATTTTGTATCCAGGCAACAGAAGGCCCCTTTGTTTCCAGGACCAGCCGGACACAGGTAAAAGGAGGTGGGTGAGGGGAGGAGGGAGCAGCCAGATCAACTGGCTTTTGTTAACCTTT